>JPKZ01001317.1:21612-42421 GCA_000803305.1 Toxocara canis
TTAAAAAAATCAAAAACAAAAAAAAAAAGAACTTCGCCCTGTACCGAAAAACTTCCATCACAATTGAGGATCTTAGAAAAGAATTAAAGACTTCTACAAGCTATGGTGATTTAAAGGTGACCAAAATGGTCCGTACGATGATAGTATTCCCATAAGACGCCCTACCTACCATCCGGTTTTCCTCTGCTGTTTTTTTCACGGCAATAAGTAGTATAACTAAACCAAACAGCTACTACTGTATAAAGAAAGCGTTTTATACAGTCCACTCAATCAAGCCATAACTGATATAACAAAGGCAAGCACTAAAACATAGCAGATTCTCCGTCGTAACCGTAAACTGCCTACTAGCAATTTTTCCAGTCAGTCGTTGTCGTTCGTATGATGGCCACCATAGGCAATCGTATGCTGTTGGCGCAATGGTACTTTCTGAGGTGAAAATTTTGTCATGTGATGCGTTTAGAGTAGCGGATGCTTATGCTAATCGGATATCNAAATCGTTCGTTTGTATAAAATACAATGAATGTGAAATGCTGCTTTAGATATATTGTGAGGGCGTAACCCATGCAGTTTTATACTCGACCATAACATCTAGTTACTCATGGTTCGGCTGAATAAGGTTCTATGATGTGAAATGAGAAAAATGCGCAAGAAATATGCATGCTTCGAAAAGAACTGAAAGTAAACGGAATCCAGTTGGAGTAAATTTCCGTTCAGAACGATTAATAGTTAACGTGATGCACGATCGCTTATCCGTTCTATATTCCCCACACAATGCGTCGACTATGCCCGTCACAATATGCTGAAGGGAACTAATCGAAGCTGTGTGAACACAAGGAACCTACAACGTAAGTGTGTGTTACATAAACGCTTCACGTAAAGATTATAGTACTTCGGTTAATTATATATTTCTGGTGTTCCGGTCCCAACTTTTCTGTACTTACTATATGGTAGCAACAACGGGCGAAGCCCGTATCCGATGTATCACCACCACAGCACGCCACTACATAAACTTTAAGCCGTTGAAATCGACTAACCACTTACTATCGTAATTGTTGCGTAGCTTAATTACCGAACCGCATGTCACATATCCTTCATCCGCAGACGCCAAAACGAACAGAAAATAGACGGTGATAATTGGTCGTATCATATCACAGCGTCGAACCCGTACCCTTCAAAGTATCTTTCTGCCATCAGAAAATGACGGTTTAAACTATAAAGCCAACAAAAGAAGCCATAAGCTTGAGGCCAACGAGCGCGCTTTTCAAAAATCCAACAACTGCATCCCTCAAGCAGTCCAATAACAGCACACCACATCTTACTACTAACCAGGCCAACAAATAACAACACCCACCAAAACTACGGCCCCTTAAATAACGTGGGCAATGCTTCAACAAAATTTGTCGTCCATGTGGCCTTGGAAGAGTTCCAGCACCACTGCAAAAGAGTCGTGTGAAGACCAATACTTCATGCAGAAATCACGTTACTTCACGGTTTGGGAAGGATCATGCAATTCCTGCGTTTTTTCTGTTCCGATTTCATTACCCGTTATCATCTCAGGCTTGGGAGAGTGCGTTAAGTAGCACTGGGGTTCATGATGTGTTCCTGGAGTTCTGGTCTCAATTTTTGAAAAAACCTCCTTATTGCAGTCATGTTATGCGGGGACGTACTGCAGGTACGCGGGCAGTAGCTCCCGCTTCGTATGCGGGAAGACCTGGGTTCGGTTCTCGGCTGCTTACCCGACGGATCGCCAGCAGGCTGACCACCAGGCGTTCCGAAACTGGTCAAAACAATCGTGATTGGTATGGTTGTCAGCTGCATCGATAAGGGAATCGATGAAATTACAGCAGACCTGTGCATCGCTTTGCAATTCACCTAAGGACACCGCCTAGCGGCCATCCTGTAGCTCAAAGAGTGCCGGTTCGGTTTGAAGTAAAATCTCAACTAAACATTTTGCTATCTAACGACAACGGCATGCTTTTCCACGGCGATCGTCATCCACCTTCGACTGCATAAGGGTGAACTTGACGAGAAGAACAAAATCGCGCTTGTGTATATGATTAGCAACCTAGTTGGTTCAATGCACTTTATTGAAAGTTTATTGCAACAAATTCGGAAACGTAACAACTAATATATATTCGTGCCCTTTGCTCTAATTAATTGCTAAGAGCTTGAACTACTAGCAACTGAAAGGTCTTTTTGAATAATTCTGCGCTACGAATTATAATATCCATGCACATTCGCTCTCGTTAACACACTATTTTACCACTGATAATGTGCACAATGCGTACAATTTTAGCTGCAGATTTCCACGCGTATAAATTCGAATTCGCTTAATGCCGTTCGGAATTGCATAAATGCAAAATGCCACTTCCCATGTGTACTATATGTATGTATGTATATGAAAACACTGGATAGATCAAAAACTTTTTGCTACTTACTACTAGTGATTTTTCAGACAGTAACTGTTAGATTAGAAGCATTTCGCAAGCGTTAGCGTGCGGTACCTATACAAGCCATGCGTAGTGGTCTCGTATCTCTTTTGCGCACGTTATATTCCTTCAATTATCTTCGCCAGATATATTTTATATGAGTCTTACGTTTCCGGTTTGTTATGGCTTTAACTGCCGATGAAACTGCTCGAATAGGAGAAAACCCATCGTTACTTACTTTTTGATAACTGTACACTGATTAAAAGTGACTATGTTGTACATTCGAATGCAATCCTTTTCGCAATATCACGCCGTGTTAAATGAGGGTCGTTTATGTATAGATGGTTTCATTAATGACCGGAAATGGGAAACGTTCCAATTATCGGACTTGAAAGGAAATTCTTGTTATTTCAATAATAATTTGTATAAATTTTTTCTCAACCAGCAAATGCAGAGAATTTGTAGTGTTTTCTAAGATTTGATTCTTTCGTTTTTCTTTTTTTCTCATTTCTTCATCTATTTCTCATTTTCACCTTTTTTTTTCTCATTTCCTTAAAAGTTAAACGTTTTTCGTTACGCCACCCTCCGTTCACTATCCCCTCCTTCCTTCCCACTCCCACTCTCTCCGTTGCCTTTTTGCTACCTAGACCGACTGCCTCCTACATTCAAACGGTTTTTTTTGCCGTCCGTTACAGATTTTAGAGGATTGCAGTCGGTGTTTAAACATGAATCGCATTCGAGAAATTGCTTCCATTGCTTTCAACAACTGTTCTCGGTGGAATTTTTGAGCCAGTCCATACTCTGCTTTATGCGTTAGCATTTACAAAACTTCAAAATATATATGTATATATACTGCAGTATGCTGCTGTATTATGCAGCGCAAGTAGGCCTAGCAAAGTTTTGAATAATAACTCAGACGTACTTCAAGACATTGATAATGTTGCATAAATTTGTTGATTGTAGCTGGTTTTAGCTGTGCGAAATTTTGAGTTTCAGCGTGAGGTGGTAAGTTTGCACGTGGGACAAGCTGGTGTGCAAATTGGGAATGCATGTTGGGAGCTGTATTGCCTGGAGCACGGAATTCAACCGGATGGGATCATGCCTGCCGATGAGACGCTTGGCGTTGAGGATAGCTCCTACAATACGTTTTTCAGTGAAACAAATTCCGGTACAAATTTCAACTATCGCTTTCCCATACAATATAGTATGTGTTCATATTTACCGGCCGACCAATCGCCGTCTCAGCTAATCGCATACGACTTAAATCGTCGCCCAAAAAATCGAATGCATTATCGCGCTTTCCACAGCAACGTCGTACAACATACAGTACTTTGTGATTTACCGTACAAAAACCATACTTTTCATATGTTACAGTATACTTTCGTGTATTACAGTACGCGAAGAAAAGCAACAATATACTTTTCGCAACAGCATATTACTTTATGTTACTCTATAGTGACTTTAACTAGTGTTCGTAGAGCCTTACAATGCTCACTTTATCAATTAGATTTCGCAATGCAAAATCACTTCGAGCGTTAATCACGTTATATCATCGTCGTATACAGCGTCCGGTACGATCTGCTGCAATGCAGCTACCAACCAGTAATAGGTCTTGGAACGTATCCTACGCGAACGCAGGATACTTTTTAAGATGTTTTTCTGATAATAATTATCTGCGCGCTTATCTGTCTATGATATTCACATTGGACGGAGTCACTGAATGGCTAATTGACTGGAGCGACGGAATAGAAGTTTGGAGTTTTTAGGGAAAACACATCTAATAGTAATATTAGATGGGTGATTAGGTTGTTTTCAAATTTTTTCGATAAGCGTAGAAAAGTTTTGCAAACGAAATATTTGCGAAAAACATGACATCTCCTTTAAACGAACCTCTCAGTTCAATGATCTGCCACCACTAACTACACTGTTGGTATTTTACCTAGTGAACAAATTCTTGCCTTACCTATAGAAGCTCCCTATTATGGTGCAAAGGGCCTAATTTTGTGCTTATAATTTGTGATGCTTTCTTGTGCAAAAAATATGATACTTGCCTATAGCATTATATTATGCAGCTACACGAAATCAAGAGCAAAAAATGAACCTGTACGAGTAAAATTTATTGCTCATCCAACTCTTTTAAAGAGAAACAGGTACAAAACGCCAAAAAATTGTAAGAGAACGATGCGCTGCTATTGAGTATTTTATTTTGGTAGAGAATTTAATATTAATTTTATTTTGGCTAATTTTATTGGTAGAGAATAGAGAAATAAACTCAGTTCAAAATGTATTGGTCGAGCAATGCTATTTATTTATATTTACAGGCAAGCACGTGCCAAGAGCGATTTTTATCGATCTCGAGCCGACAGTAATCGGTTGGTGTTTTTTAATCGAAAGAGCAAATTATCTATCTATTAATTAAAAGGCATTTATCGATTCCGATACTTTTTATCAAGTTACTGTTTTAAAAAAGTAACTGTTATGGTATTATGAACATGTCAACATAATTGAAAATGGGTTTTAAATGCATATCGCGGTCATGCCTCATGCATCATGCATTATGCCTCATACATCATGCATCATGCATCATTCACTTTCATTTCAGGGCGTCAATCTTTCTCCAGTTTTTGAAATTCCTTACCTCTTGTTTCTTCAGAATTTTTGGCTAGAATTGGGAAAACAGTTAATTTCTTTTTTAGTTTTCAGACAAAAAAATGTACATCCTTTTTTCTTAACTATTCGACTGGTTTGAAGCAATGATTTATGACAGTTGAGTTGAGTTTTGTGATTGGGAGTGTAGAGGAGCAGAGAAAATTTATAAATTGCTTGATTATACATGACACTTCTATAGCAAAAATGATTGTTGATGAAAATTCGACGAGAAGAAAAAGATAATAATTGACCCATTGACAAAAATTGACAAAAACTGACAAATTGTCAATCGACAAAATTGACAATAATTGACAAAAAATAGCGAAGAATTAAGCTCATTATATTGAGAGCCCTTTTAATTTAAAAAAACTTTTCTTCAACGTTTCTAATTTTAAAATTCTTTCAATTACTCAACTTTGAGTATTGCCTTCATTTATCTAGAGAATGATGACTATTTTCTTTTTGCAGGGTTCAATCTTCTTGATTTTAGTCGTTTGTTCCTCGAATCAAGTTTTTCTTTTAATATTTAGTTAAATTTTCAAAACCATATACGGATGATTTTGAGTACCGACATGTTGAAAGGAAATGGGGGGAAGGGGAGGGGGGGGAGGAGGGATTATGAAGACACCGCTTCGCTTACATAACTTGACCGGGAAGAAATACTTAAATGTTTTTGTTTTGGAATATACTTTTTTCGCAACAAGGAAATGCTAAAACTTATTTTCGTCAAATTTTGAATTTTTGCCAACAAAATTCCCGTCTCTTAGATTTGGGCTAATAGCACTCATTTCGAGATCGTTTTATGCGCTGATAATTTTGTTTATAGCATTTTTTATACTGCATGAAATCTTGATGTATATCGAAGTTGTAGACGAAGTTCGTACTGGCACCTATAAGAATCTTTTCCATCCGGAACAGCTGATCTCTGGAAAAGAGGATGCAGCAAATAATTATGCACGTGGTCATTATACGATCGGCAAAGAGTTGATTGACGTATGCATGGATCGAATACGAAGTAAGATTAATTATAGCAAATACAGAGTGCTTTCAACTAAAAACCATACCAGAATGTCTTTGCGAAGTAATTATGAGTTTATTCATTACGCTAATTAGAGCGTTCTACGATAAAACGGTCAAATAACCACATAACCTTTTCGAAGACAGCTTTTTCTTCTTTTTTTTCTTTTCTTTTATTGTCGTTTATTCTATTGGACTCCTCTTTTCAAAGCGCACAGTTTAGTGTGCTTTAGCACAATCTCTATCAGGCTATTTATTAAGTGTCACTCATAAGGAAAATTGCATTACACACACATCACACTTGGCACGAGTAAATTTTCTTACAAATTGAGGGTTGTGGAATTGCCCATTTCTGTAAATATGATTTTAATTATCTCTCATAATATATCATGTCTCCCCGTCTATATGTAATATATATATAGGCAAAGGGATGCAAAGGCAGCTGTAATTTCATCGATCTCGGTATCGATGCAGCTGACAACCATGCCCACGCATGATTGTTCTGACCAGTTTCGGAACGCCTGGTGGTCAGATTGCTGGCGATCCGCTGGGGAAGCAGCCCAGAACCGAAACCCGGGTCTTTTCGCGTACGAGGCGGGAACTCTGCCACTAAGCTACTACGACCAAATATATATACATGTGCATACACATATATGTAATTTTTTCTGCTCTATTGTGATTTCCGTTTTTATTTCTTTCTGCTACCTTTCCTCCAATCGTAAGCTTTCTTTCTATCTTTTTTTAAAATAACTATTCACCTACTCATACCACAATTTTGAGGACTAACAGAGCGATGCAGTGGTCTTCAAGGTTTCCTGATTTTCCACTCGTTCGGTGGTGGAACTGGTAGTGGTTTTGCGTCGCTCATGATGGAACGACTCTCGGTCGACTATGGAAAAAAAGCTAAACTCGAATTCAGTATCTATCCCGCACCACAGATTAGCACAGGTTTCCAAATCACATCATATATTGTTCGCGTTCACTCAAAAATATTGTCCGCCGTAACAAATTGAACACGTAAGGCATACGCCGTATGCTGTGTGAGTACGAACGCCGTATGCTTTGTGCGTACGACGCGCCTCTTACGTAAAGGCTTATTCGCATATTAATCGCGCCTAATTTGCGCACCATACGCATAAGCATATGGCGCGCCTCTTATGTTTTCAATTTGCTACTACCTTAGAAAGCGTATAATTCGTAACGTAGCCGAAGGACTTAAGCAGCTGATTGCAAAATCTTATAGCTGCCACAGATTTAATGTCTAGCTGTTTATATCACTTCCCAAAAAAATTTTTCTAACGAGGATGTGGGAAAAAATGCATAAGACGATATGAATATGCATCCAATTTGTAATCTTATGGTCGGCAAACTCGATGGGAAAGGGGAATATTTTATTGGTTCCCATGTTCCTGTTCCTGCACTATTCTGTTGTTGTTCCGCAAAGTCTATCCTTCAGCAAACTCTTGTCGAATTGAAATATGAGAAATGGAACAAATGTACGAATTTGTTTGGAGTAAAAGGAATATTTGAAAGGATAAGCAACTAAACTTTTATAGGAAGCTGAAATTGGATAAATCTTCGTTCACCTTCTATCTGCATAAGTCATGCTCCAGTGGCACCAATGATGATTAATAACAAGGCTGTATAATTTACATATGCATTGTGATATAATAAAATGGTTTGTTATTCACTTGGTGGTCTTGTCTATAAATCTATTCCATTCCTATTCCTCAAACTCGATTGGTATTGTTTTGCAGCGATGGTAGAGCCATACAATTCGATCCTAACAACCCATACGACGCTTGAGCATTCAGATTGCTCGTTTATGGTTGACAATGAAGCGATTTATGAGATTTGCCGACGAAATCTCGATATCAAAAGGTCAGAACAGTCAGCTATCGATCGAAGGAAATCACTTAATCATTTCTTTGTTAGTAGCAAATTTGAATTAAATAGCCCGGTCAATTTCGATGCTTCTTTATTACTCGGTAACTGATATTCATTAAATTATGGTGCGTTTGTGTGTGGAGATATGAGGGATGTCAGTGGAGCATATGATTCCTTCCGATGAGGACATATGATTGCATTTTGAATCGATCATATGTTAGCAGGAAAACAAATGGTGACATCCAGAGGTGATCGAAGGACGTAGAGGATAAGCTTAATTAAACTAAGGCAATTGATATGTTGAGGTAAGCTAATGAGGTACATCCCAATATCCGCTAATAGTGTGGCTCTTGCACTCTATGGGCAACCCAATACCTCTAATAGGTGTGCTTAAATTCAAAGTTATGTTGTAATTAATTAATTATGCTTACAGTCCCACATATACGAATTTGAATCGTTTAATCGCACAAATAGTCAGCTCTATCACAGCGTCGCTGCGTTTCGATGGTGCGCTGAATGTCGATTTGACCGAGTTCCAAACCAATCTTGTTCCCTATCCCAGAATTCATTTCCCTCTTGCCACCTATTCTCCCATCATTTCCGCGTAAGTATTTCAGTTCAAATCGAATAACTATTAATTATAGCTGTTAAATTATGGTTAATTATGATTAAATTATGGCTGAACACGTATAAATAAACTCTTTCAACGTTTGACTTTGGACTTATAAATCAAATAGTGAATAATTAATGGTTGACGAATGATTTTTGAATTTTTGCAGCCAAGATTAATGTATAAATAATTAAGGTATAAATTTGTAAACGCCATGCAGCTAAGATATTTGTGTTGGGAAGCATTTAGTGCTTACAATTCAACGAGCGGCTGGCTGTTGCATGAGACTGTTCGATTAAGTGCATTTTCATGTGATCCATGTGACACATGCTAAAGCATATAAACGCACGCTAGGGCATCTAAAAGTTTTTCGTTAGCTGCTTACAAGAAAATACCTATTCGAGATTGGCCTTTCATTTGTCGGAATAAATGGGTGAGAAGTTTCGATGAACGACTCCGGCGACAGGAAGAAACGCATTCGACAGGCGATCGTAGTTCTCGTGCCAATCGTAGTTCTCATTTAAGGATCCAAACTGACTAAGACGAACGCTTATTTCGCTTTTATTCGCTTTTTTTTTATCCGATTTGTCTATAAATGCGAATAATAAAAATTCAACGTGAGCAGCATTATTTATAAACATGGCTTTAAGCGAAGATCAACTGCAGTTTTATAAAAAACTCCACAAAAAAAGCTTTTCTTCACAATGCTAAGAAGAGTACCGTTATGTTCAAAGAGGCAATTGTTCAGCACCGTCCATCGGCAAATCAAATCGGCTTAGCCTTTTGAGAATCGGATAAACTTGTAGCGGTTCGACGTGCGGCCAAGAATTCGACCCGCCTACGTGCCTTATACGCAACGCGAATTTGATCTCAGTGATCGACCGTGGTCGTAAGAGTGCTTCACATCACGTGAACGTCACGGAATCCGCTATTTCATATCCTCTATTAATTAGTTTATACTATGTGTTATTAGCAAATGTCTTTAAGGGAGAAGGCCTATCATGAGCAGTTATCGGTCGCCGAAATCACTAACAAATGCTTCGAACCGGGCAGTCAAATGGTTAAGTGTGATCCAAGAAATGGAAAATATATGGCTTGCTGTCTGCTGTTCCGAGGTGACGTTGTACCTAAGGTTGGTATTGTGGATCTGCTGCCAAAAGTTTTTCTTCACTAAGTGAATGGTATAAACACCAATGAATCTTGAGATATTTCCCCCTCCTCGTATTTCGTCTGAGGGTTGTCCTTGCTACGTTCAATTTTGAAGTAGAGTTTTTGTGTTCTAGTCAAGAACATAAATGAGATGAATGCTAGCAAATTTCGTTTCAGGATGTAAATTCGGCAATTGCAGCAGTGAAGACGAAACGTACCATACAATTTGTTGACTGGTAAGTTGTACAAACTTACCTTTTCCCATCGTCATACTGAATGATAGTAGAGTATGGCGGAGGTACTGGATTTGTAACACCTCATAAAATATCAAATAAAAATTGCTTCATACAGCTTTAAAATATCTCTTTGTTGCTCTTTCGAAGTTCTCTTTAAATTTCAGCATCCAGTGAATCGCATAATATGCTGACTTCGTCTGTCTAGTTTTCCCTTTGCTCTTACGCTATCTATATTCTTCTCACTTCATTTATCCTCTCCCAAATGAACAAAATAAAAATGTTTTAGGTGCCCAACGGGCTTCAAAGTTGGAATCAACTATCAGCCACCAACAGTTGTACCTGGTGGTGATCTGGCGAAGCTTCAGCGTGCAGTATGTATGCTCTCCAATACAACGGCTATTGCCGAGGCATGGGCACGTCTTGATCACAAATTCGATCTCATGTATGCTAAGAGAGCGTTCGTTCACTGGTTTGTATTTGTAGCTGTTACGTTCTCAACTACTGCTAACGTACGTAGAGGGGTTGAAGTAATGGGTGGTAGGGAAATGGGGAGAGGGAAGCTGGCAGTTAAATTTTTGATTTTTATCCAAGATTCTTCTGATCGCCAACTAAACTACGCAAAAATCATTTCAAGTTTCGAGTATTTCTTAATGACAATAAGGTAATGATCTATCCAATATGGGTCGGCGAAACAATAGTATTCATAAGCATATAACTTAATGTGTAGAAAAACCGACAAATAATTTCTTATGTAATTGCCAAAAATCGTTGACAATTTTTACAGTAATAGCAGAGAACATTTTTAGTAGATTTACAGTCGTAATAGCAGAGAACATTTTTACCTTTTATCTTTAACCAGTAACGCTTGAATCTCTTAAGCGAATAGTGACGGTTTCCGGCGGTTACAGAAACTCGAAAAACTAAGATATGTGTCGTATATTCTTTGCGTCTAGAGGGGTACTTTCATGCGGCACACACGCGAATTAGCTGTCTTAAGACTCACATCTTATGCATAACTAAACGAGCAAACGTTTAGTGATTTCCATTTTGCTACAACTCCAGACAAACGTTGATTTTTGCTTAACATGAACGTTTATAAGTTATTTGAAGTAATTTATAAGTAATATTTATAAGTTTATAAGTAATCGTATTTGAAGGTATGTCGGTGAAGGAATGGAAGAGGGTGAGTTCTCAGAAGCACGAGAGGATATGGCCGCTTTAGAGAAAGACTATGAAGAAGTCGGTGTGGATTCATTCGATCCGAATGAAGAAGAATACTAATTCAGAAAGCGATTCTCGATAAAATCGATTATCATTAAGCAATGATCAATTATCTAGTGAATAAATTCCCCGAATAAAATTTAAAAAATACCCTGTTTTAATGGAAACTGACCTTAAAAAACCTTAAAAACCTTCAAAAAAAAACTTAAAAGCTTGAGATCTCTTTAAGTTCGTTTTAAGTTTTTAAGTTTTTAAGTTATTTTTTTAAGTTATTGTAACCTTAAAAAACCTACGTTATGTAACCTTACTGATATTTTATGATATCGTTTCAAATCAACCTTATCATTCCAGTGATTTGACTCGATCTAGCCAAAATTCAAGCCGCAACTAAACTTATAATGTTGTACAACAAGTGGTGGCGTTAGATGATGCTTTGAATGCATGTTTGGTGAACGATGAACCAAACATACAATAATATTATTCGCACACCATATTTCCGGTTTGCAAACGCTGCCGACAAGGAACGTTATGAAAAAAATAAAAATAAAAATGCACGCGCTCCCTTTAGAATTTCACCCGTTCGAGCGTCTTTTATAAAAATTTTCACATCATTCTTCCGAAATGTCTAGACGAACGCATCGATTAACCTTTGAATTCAAATATTTAAATGATTCTTTTCGTTTGCTTCTCATATTCATATTTCATATTATTTTTAAATTTATTATCAAATCGAAATCAACCATATAGCTCTCTTTTCTTTTTTTCAATGACAATAAAGAACGATCGTTTTATTTAAATGTTATGGAGAAAAAAAATAAAATAGCTGGAAAAACGGATTTTTAAAAGAAAAAAAATGAAACTTTTGCATAAACTTACTCGATTTAAAAACCTATATTATAGATGTTGCTCGATTGAAGACCACATATTTACAGCCTCTTCTCTCGTTTCAAATAGACAATTATAACGAATAACCCCGTATAAAAAAAGGATCGGTGTTTAACGAAACAACACCTTCAACAATCATTAGAGCTATATTTGGAACGGATTTTCGGCTTTAACAAAATCGAGTTATGTATGGGAATTTGGAAAAAAAATCAATAATTACTTACTAAAATTTTTTCTTTAGTTATTCGATTTGAGTTTCTCAATATGATGATACTAACATTGATTGCACTAAACTTATCGCAACGACGTAATCGATGCGCATAGATTGGAAACGTTATGTGTTAACCCAAACGACATCCGATAACGATATAAGCAAAAATATTGTTGTTTTAAAATGGCATTCGTTGAGCATCACCAAACATCTTGACGTTATTTTCGATTTTTTCCGCATTTCTCCTTCGAGCAAATGTTGTTAGATTACAAATTATTATTTTCCACTAAAAATTTGTACTGCTTCAATTATAATAAAACGCACCGTCTCAGATAATTCGAATCGATCTTATGACACTTAACAAATATTACGGTAATCCTAATAGATATTATGGTAATCCTAACAAATATTATGGTGATCCTAACAAATATTACGGTGACCCTAACAAATATTACGGTAATCCTAACAGATATTATGGTAATCCTAACAAATATTATGGTGATCCTAACAAATATTACGGTGACCCTAACAAATATTACGGTAATCCTAACAGATATTATGGTAATCCTAACAAATATTATGGTGATCCTAACAAATATTACGGTGACCCTAACAAATATTACGGTAATCCTAACAGATATTATGGTAATCCTAACAAATATTATGGTGATCCTAACAAATATTACGGTGACCCTAACAAATATTACGGTAATCCTAACAGATATTATGGTAATCCTAACAAATATTATGGTGATCCTAACAAATATTACGGTGACCCTAACAAATATTACGGTAATCCTAACAGATATTATGGTAATCCTAACAAATATTATGGTGATCCTAACAAATATTACGGTGACCCTAACAAATATTACGGTAATCCTAACAGATATTATGGTAATCCTAACAAATATTATGGTGATCCTAACAAATATTACGGTGACCCTAACAAATATTACGGTAATCCTAACAGATATTATGGTAATCCTAACAAATATTATGGTGATCCTAACAAATATTACGGTGACCCTAACAAATATTACGGTAATCCTAACAGATATTATGGTAATCCTAACAAATATTATGGTGATCCTAACAAATATTACGGTGACCCTAACAAATATTACGGTAATCCTAACAGATATTATGGTAATCCTAACAAATATTATGGTGATCCTAACAAATATTACGGTGACCCTAACAAATATTACGGTAATCCTAACAGATATTATGGTAATCCTAACAAATATTATGGTGATCCTAACAAATATTACGGTGATCCTAACAAATATTGCGGTAATCCTAACAAATGGCATAAATAAATTTAATGAGAATGTTGTAACTTAACAAATATTACGATAATCTTAACTAATGGCATAAATAAATTGTGTAGAAAACGACAAATAATTTCTTATGTAATTGCCAAAAATCGTTGACAATTTTTACAGTAATAGCAGAGAACATTTTTAGTAGATTTACAGTCGTAATAGCAGAGAACATTTTTACCTTTTATCTTTAACCAGTAACGCTTGAATCTCTTAAGCGAATAGTGACGGTTTCCGGCGGTTACAGAAACTCGAAAAACTAAGATATGTGTCGTATATTCTTTGCGTCTAGAGGGGTACTTTCATGCGGCACACACGCGAATTAGCTGTCGTAAGACTCACATCTTATGCATAACTAAACGAGCAAACGTTTAGTGATTTCCATTTTGCTACAACTCCAGACAAACGTTGATTTTTGCTTAACATGAACGTTTATAAGTTATTTGAAGTAATTTATAAGTAATATTTATAAGTTTATAAGTAATCGTATTTGAAGGTATGTCGGTGAAGGAATGGAAGAGGGTGAGTTCTCAGAAGCACGAGAGGATATGGCCGCTTTAGAGAAAGACTATGAAGAAGTCGGTGTGGATTCATTCGATCCGAATGAAGAAGAATACTAATTCAGAAAGCGATTCTCGATAAAATCGATTATCATTAAGCAATGATCAATTATCTAGTGAATAAATTCCCCGAATAAAATTTAAAAAATACCCTGTTTTAATGGAAACTGACCTTAAAAAACCTTAAAAACCTTCAAAAAAAAACTTAAAAGCTTGAGATCTCTTTAAGTTCGTTTTAAGTTTTTAAGTTTTTAAGTTATTTTTTTAAGTTATTGTAACCTTAAAAAACCTACGTTATGTAACCTTACTGATATTTTATGATATCGTTTCAAATCAACCTTATCATTCCAGTGATTTGACTCGATCTAGCCAAAATTCAAGCCGCAACTAAACTTATAATGTTGTACAACAAGTGGTGGCGTTAGATGATGCTTTGAATGCATGTTTGGTGAACGATGAACCAAACATACAATAATATTATTCGCACACCATATTTCCGGTTTGCAAACGCTGCCGACAAGGAACGTTATGAAAAAAATAAAAATAAAAATGCACGCGCTCCCTTTAGAATTTCACCCGTTCGAGCGTCTTTTATAAAAATTTTCACATCATTCTTCCGAAATGTCTAGACGAACGCATCGATTAACCTTTGAATTCAAATATTTAAATGATTCTTTTCGTTTGCTTCTCATATTCATATTTCATATTATTTTTAAATTTATTATCAAATCGAAATCAACCATATAGCTCTCTTTTCTTTTTTTCAATGACAATAAAGAACGATCGTTTTATTTAAATGTTATGGAGAAAAAAAATAAAATAGCTGGAAAAACGGATTTTTAAAAGAAAAAAAATGAAACTTTTGCATAAACTTACTCGATTTAAAAACCTATATTATAGATGTTGCTCGATTGAAGACCACATATTTACAGCCTCTTCTCTCGTTTCAAATAGACAATTATAACGAATAACCCCGTATAAAAAAAGGATCGGTGTTTAACGAAACAACACCTTCAACAATCATTAGAGCTATATTTGGAACGGATTTTCGGCTTTAACAAAATCGAGTTATGTATGGGAATTTGGAAAAAAAATCAATAATTACTTACTAAAATTTTTTCTTTAGTTATTCGATTTGAGTTTCTCAATATGATGATACTAACATTGATTGCACTAAACTTATCGCAACGACGTAATCGATGCGCATAGATTGGAAACGTTATGTGTTAACCCAAACGACATCCGATAACGATATAAGCAAAAATATTGTTGTTTTAAAATGGCATTCGTTGAGCATCACCAAACATCTTGACGTTATTTTCGATTTTTTCCGCATTTCTCCTTCGAGCAAATGTTGTTAGATTACAAATTATTATTTTCCACTAAAAATTTGTACTGCTTCAATTATAATAAAACGCACCGTCTCAGATAATTCGAATCGATCTTATGACACTTAACAAATATTACGGTAATCCTAATAGATATTATGGTAATCCTAACAAATATTATGGTGATCCTAACAAATATTACGGTGACCCTAACAAATATTACGGTAATCCTAACAGATATTATGGTAATCCTAACAAATATTATGGTGATCCTAACAAATATTACGGTGATCCTAACAAATATTGCGGTAATCCTAACAAATGGCATAAATAAATTTAATGAGAATGTTGTAACTTAACAAATATTACGATAATCTTAACTAATGGCATAAATAAATTTAATGGGAATTTAATAACTGTTACATGCTGATTAGCGCATGATATATGTCACATGAAATACGTCGTTGAATGATGAAGATCAACAATGAATTTGCACTGGGACATTAGTAAGTTTCGGGTGCATGATGCAGCCATGTGATGCATCCGATCTTCGAAGTGTTCATGCTCACATGTGCAACCGCTTGATCATGCCAGGTTATAAAGTAAAATGCACAATGCAAAAAAAGGCAAGAGAAATAAAGGACAAAGAGACCAAAATACGAATGGTGTAGATAGGATGACTTAAATCGATAAAAGGATGGACATTTGAGAAGAAGATCCAATTACGGTATGCTGACGATTGATCATTTTGCTGGTAGAGGTACTTCTTATATTAGTTAGAGCGCCTCATTTAAGTCAAGAAACTGTGCGATTATTTTAAGAGGGTAACGAATTGCTTTCGTGACTCTAAACAATGATAGCATAAGAGGACAACCATTGCAAAATTTCGGTATTTTGATTGTCGTATAATTCGCCATTTATTGGATGGCCTGCAAGTATGCTGATTTGTCGTAGATGACGCTGCTTGCTTGAGATTCTAACGCGTCAAGCAACCACTTAGATAGCATGGATTTCAACCTGAACGGATTAGCTGAAGTCAGATGGGAGTTTGAATCGGCACTTACATTCACTGATGTTTTTTTTTTGCTGGCGGAATGATAGGTTTTCTTATTCTATGCGATATAGAGTGTAGGTGATTTACATTAGGACTAGGTGGTTAAGTTGTCAAACCAAGTTGGTTAGTTTTGGTTGCTGGATGACTTTCTGTTTAGGTAGATTAGATAGGCTGGTTGACTAGCAGATTAGTTGGGTCAACAAAACGACCAGTCGCACTAATGAGAGGAGAACATACAAGTATCGGGAAAAAGTAAAATTATATAAGTGGCATTTTCTTATGGTGGTTATAGGGTCAAAAAGGCAACAAGAAAGGCACCGGCCATACATTCCACGGACGGTCACCTGTTCATAGCATCGTTCCTATCTGATCGTCAGCGATAGCTTACCGGCCGAAAAATTTTCATTGAATGTGGCTTCTGTTTGCGGGCATGTGGGCGCCATTGGCCCTTTGAAATTGTTGTCTAAATTTATGCTCATTTTTGACTCTTCACCTTTTTCTAAATTAGCTTTCTCATTTACCACTCGTTAATTAACACTCATGTTGTTATATCTACCGCATTTTACAACAAATCGTTTTATACCGGTCGCCATTTTCTTACACATCACGGCCTTACTTATTAGGATTCGAATTGCTATCGTCAGTCGCAGACCGTCGTTGAATATGGTGCATCCGCCTCGACACTTTCCTTTGCGCTAAGCAGATGCTGTCCAGTCATCCGTTTTCTCATTTTTGGTTACTTATATATTTATTCCTCCTTTGCTCATATTATATAGTCATTAGTTATAACAGTGATATAACATTTCCGTCTGCACTAAAATGGTTCCGGTTGATCATATACATGGCAATTATACCTCGTTTGCAAAGTTTTCATCAAACGGCAAAGATCGGTCTTTTAATTGCAATCGCAGTGGTTCCAGTTTTGTGCTAAAAACGAAACCATATAGCACCCTAATCCCCGACGTTCCAGTTTTGGAGCGGATGCACTACCGACTGAATTGCTGCTGCAGTGCTCCATTGACCATTGCTTGGTTGTTTCAGCTTATCACCTTCAATTTGCATAGCCATTTATCAGTGAGTTTTAATGAAGCCCGCTTCAGTTGAGCACACTGAAGTGGGCTTCATTTAAAAAAAAGCGTTAACGATAAATATATATTATGTATATATTTCTGAAACATGGAAAGAACGAACGCATCCAATGGGAAAAAGATGAACACATCCAAAGATATACTAAGAAGAGAGAACTCTGAGGTGTGGAGACGTTCGAATGCGATAAAGCAACACAACTGTTGTTGTTTGATGCTTTATTTTATATTGCACGAAATCAGCAGTGAGTATGCGTGTGCCATATGCAAATGAGGTGTACGTATTTAGAGGGCACGAGAAATGTGCCCGCAATAAGGAGGCGTTCATTCGATGGAGCCAACTCGGCACACCGCTCCTCAGCTACATTTGGCTTTGGCTAGTGAAAAGCCGCTATGCGCACCCGGCTTCCGTTTCCCTTATTCATCCTACTGCTCGCATTCACGTTCCACTTTCAACCAGTTGCTACCGTATGCACAAAATGCAACCATGCGGTAAGTGATATTTTTAGATTATATCGCACCATTATTTGTAGATTATCAAAAAATCTGTCCATCTCATCTGTGCTTATCTCATACGCCGTTGAATGTCAGTGTCATTTGAGTCGTTCAAAAATACCGTCTTGCATTAAGAAGGCAAGTGTTGACATTAGCGCATGCTGGACGTAAGATGAGAGGCATCGGTAGTTTGAGAAAGGAGATGGAAAGAAAGTTTAGGAATTCCTTCCTTACGGAGGATGCATTTTTCCTCTGGGAGCTTCTTTTTCCTCAACTTTGCAAAAAAAAATATTCAGTAGAAAATGCGACCTCTGCGCCTCTCTTGTTTTAGCACTACTACTCGTCGAGCACTTGAGTAGGAATTATCTTCGTTTTTTATGATCCCTTACGTGGACTTTACATGCAGTTGAAAGATATTTTTTAATTTCATTCTTTTTTTAATCACCCAAGTTTGAGCTTGTGGTGCTATGACTATGGATTTATGAGCCGAAACGTCAGCATAAATATATTATACCATCTTCCTCGACGCATTATATGGTCTCAACTTCAATATCTTTTACGAATAATTTCATTCTTTTGAATTTTTGTGTTTTGACAGTTTTCAAGAATTTTTTCTCTTTTTTTCTGATTCGTTTGCCATTATCATCAGTACCAAAGAATGAATGCTTTGTTGAATGACGCAATAGATAGGCATTCGACGTATGCTGCTGTTCCTCGATCTACTAACGGCAATCAAATGAACGCGTTCAGTCATTTTGATCCCCTGAGAGTGGAATTTATCCTATTACTGTAATACGCCATATTGCACGATTATGGTAAGAGCTGAAAAGCGCATCTTGACTTCACTTTAGAACAATGCTAGCTAATATAGTACATTTTGATATAAATGCGAACGCCTGCCCTCTTTCTCATACTCTAGAACCCCTCCCCTCCCTCCCCTCCCGCGCACACACACACACGTCCTCCTATAAATACACTCGCACATACAATACACGCAAAAATGCGCGCGCACACACATACGCACACGCACGTGCACACACACATATAAACACATACACACACATACACACATACACACACACGCACACGCACACGCACACGCACACCCACACGCACGCCCGCACGCGTACGCACACGCACGCGCATACGCACCAGTGCTTGTGAACCTCTGACAAAATTTTTATGCGCATTTTACGGATGTAAGTTGTTTTTCAAAATCGTATATGATTTATCAGAGTTAAAAAGTTCCTGTTTTTTTTTTGATGATTTTTCATAAAAATCTCACTATGCCCATTCGATAGACGATTCATTCATGAACGCTTCATCAAATTCGATTAAATTTTACCGAAATCGAAAAGTGCATTTTTCGATTCCATTTAATGTGCTCAATGTTCTAAGCATTTCAGTGGATGTGATTCTGTTTCTCGAAAAACAATTTGATTAATTTTTTCATCATTCTGAGATACTCAAATTAATCGGTCTAATCAATTGCTGCAAATAGTCGATATTTTTTCACCGTTCTTTTTTCTTTTCATGACGTTATTAAGTTCTAATTTGCATTGTGAGGGAAATTAATTTAATATGTTAGGAAATGATTTTAGATTAAGTTTCATATCGAATTGTACAGTATATTTATTTTTGATATTTAATGTAAGATGTTTATGGTATTTGCGTTTGCTTACTATCCCAAACAACAGTTTTATTATGTGCTGCTCATTAAATTATTTTTGTATATATTCTAATTTTACGAAATATGTTTAGTATATCATCTTCAAAATTGAGTACTAAAAAATAAATTTTTTTGCTTAAGTATAATTTTAATTAAATTTGCATAAAGTTTTAATTGAATATATTTTCGTTACCATACGAAGCAGTTTTATATCTCCGTTTTGAAAGTTCGAAACTTCAGTTTTTTTCACTCGAATGAAAATGTTCAATTTTTTGAGCTTTCTTTTTTCTAAGATATATTAATTTACTTACTATTCATTTGGAGTAAAATTTATTTATTGTTCATTTGGAATAACACTAACGGTTTGTAAGAAAGTTATTTTTTACTATCATTTGCAGTAAATTAATTTTTATGATTTTTTATTATGATTGATTTGTGATAAGCGATAAGTGAACTTATGAGAGGTGATATATAGCGTGCAGATGCACTCCAATGGTATGCACATTCATTTCTTATCTCGCATAATTTTTTAACCAAGAAAAAGTCGTTTTTTTTTCTTTCTTTATCGAAGACATATCAATTCGGTTCCGGCTTCTGTTTTTGCAATTGGTGATTCATTGGTCGTTTTCGACGATAGAGTATCTATCTTCGTTGCCGTTCAGGAAGTTCGCATGGATCATTTTTTGAATGATAGCAGGAACAGCAAAGGGATTATTTGAGAGAGGGATTGAATTTTGAGGAGAAGAAGGACAACAGAAAAACAAAAAGCAGTTTTCTTGGGTTTTAGACTCTTCCATAACAACGTTGTTTGGTGTAGGCAACTTATATACTATGTGCTTAGATAGCAAAGTATTCTAAGAAAAATTGTACTGGCAATAGATTGAAAAACACACAATTAAGAATTTTTTCCAATGTCTGGCGGCATTTTACTTTAACGTATTTACCGCAACAACCCCACTGAAGATCCCCTCTTATTATGCGTCTGCTATCCATATAAGA
>JPKZ01001317.1:44465-96229 GCA_000803305.1 Toxocara canis
GCACCAGGTAAGTTGTTATATTACTGTGTCATATAATGAAGCAGTATAATGAAGTATTTTTCAGTCGAATGCGACGGCACTGTTGGGAGTGCTCGACCGGTTGCATGCGAAGATGTTCGCCACACATTTATTGTCTTTGGTGGGCAATTTCGTCGACATTCACAATATCAGCTTCTCGTCAGTGCATCACTCCAAGAACAGGAGAGCCAAAATCACTAATGGAGTTAGAAATACTCTTTTACTTTACTTTTAATTCGTATACCTTTACTTTAAGTCCGATCCCCTTGCCCCTCTTCTCATCGTTCAAGTTCAGCTTCCCCGTTTAAGTGAGCTGCTTCGAGAACAAGCTTAAATGCTGCATTTTCTATGCTGTACTTTCATGTTTCACAGCAACAATATATGATACATTCGCAATGTCAGCAGTACTTCTGCCAATTTAATGAAAACTCATGAACAATTAATTTACATCGGTTCTAATGGCGTGTATATCGTTAAAAAAACAGTTCAAGATGTGAGTTTATTTTACTGCCGCACAATTTTTAGTTAATGCTTTTTTCGGTACCAGCTAGCGCAACAAATCGAAAACTAAGACGAGTGCCCTGCGTTTACGCGTATGGCGTGTTTTCATAGTATGGGCGATACACGCGCCAATCAGCGATCGTTTGAGATGCGCATCATATGCGTAAACATAGGGCACATGATCTACGTTTTCAGTCTACTGCGGATCATGATCAATTATTGTTCGACGTAATGATTTATATTGATTTCATTTGATCTCCTTGCGAATGTTGTTGCTAAGCGATGTTTGTTGGCTATAGTCATTGCAGGGCGTGGAGGACTGCGAACGATTTTTGGGTAGGGCAGAATTCAGTGGAAATAGCTCGAATAATGGATATTTCGAATGCTGTCGTCGAATGGTACATCTGGATTTCAGTGAGACACGCCTTAGCGGTTGGGGCGCAAAGCATCCAAATTCCGTTAAGGGGTACACTTTTTATTAAACTTACTTACTATAAATATTATTATTGAGGTCGTTACCAGTCAAAAATGTAAGGAGCGCCGTATACTTAAGTACATACGTCTTATGCATAAATTGAACTTACTTGAAATACTTTAACTCCTTTTGATCCGTGATAAACTTCTTCTTACCTCACCTTGCTACGAACAATTGGAGAGGTTCATGGTCAGCTAGCGCTTATCATTTTGCTAAACCGTTCTCTATGCGTGCAACAAATGTACGCGTGTCGCGAAAATAAATTAGAGAAAAGAAAACGAAAGACTAAGTTGTTCAGAGTCTGCTAATCTGCTCGGTGTTTGAAGGCAATCATTTTAACGAATAGATTTTTTATTTATAGCAGCATTTCGTTCTTTTTTTTTTCCTTTTTCTCATTTACAGCGTGAAAACAGCATAGCACAAATCTTCCCCTCTCCTTTCACCCTCCTCTTACCCTCCCCCCAACCCCTCCCCTCCCTCTCTGCTTGCATTGATTAATTGATCAATGGACTATTCGAGCATCGTAAAGCGCCCATACGCCCGCCCCACAAGATTTAAAAGATTTCCTGTTCTTTAGTATCGTTTTGACGACGCGTAGCGAACGTTTTGAGTGCTCGAAGACTTGTTTAGGGAGAAGGAGGCAGACCTGTGCAATCCGCAACCTTCGTCTAGAAACAGCTTCTGCTTGCATTGATTAATTGATCAATGGACTATTCGAGCATCGTAAAGCGCCCATACGCCCGCCCCACAAGATTTAAAAGATTTCCTGTTCTTTAGTATCGTTTTGACGACGCGTAGCGAACGTTTTGAGTGCTCGAAGACTTGTTTAGGGAGAAGGAGGCAGAGTAAATGAGCGAGCGGATGGAGAAGCAGCTTGTGAAAATCGATCAATCAATAAAGTTTGATTTCCTTAAAAGCGTACATTTTATTAAGGTACTATTGCGTAGGCCACTGTACCCGTTATGGAGGTTATGCGTTCAGTGCGCAAACCGGTGACGAAAGTTTCTATTCGGAGTTGATGAACGCCCACGCGAGTAGCCTTGGACTTTCACCTTGCTGTGCTCCCGTACGCTTCGATCCACTCACCGTTACAGTGAGGCATGGAACGTAAGTGAGAAAAAAAAGATATTCGCTAACCAACTCAGACAAAACCATATTCTAGAAAGGGTTAAAAGAGGAAGTAAATGCAGTCATAAGGGCATCATAAAGGCGACAATAGGGGGGTTATCATGTGAAGATGGCGGTGAAAAAAGAGATCTAAAAAAAGGAAATTCCGGCGGTTCTTTACAAATCAAAAATTTTCAAATTTTTTCTTCCGATATGAACCATCTTTTTCACTTTGCAGTTTCCACAATTTTCACGCAGTCGTTCTCTTGGTGTCGATTTTTCGAGTCATTCATATCCTCTTGTTGACCTCTTGAAACATACGGATACCATACATTTTATAATTTTACTGCAATCGAACTTCTTAAATTTTAATTTTTTTTGTTGGTGGAAATTTTTAAGTATCCTCCGACAACTCGACTTCTACTAAGTGGTTTCAACTTAAGTGCCACAACTCTATTATGGTTTTGGCGCGATCATGCAAAAAACCCATCGAATCGATCACACTCATTGCATGTAGTCCCAACGTGAAACGAATTCTTTACTTTACAAATCTCAATGATGCAAATGATTTGCTCGAAGCTCTTAAGTACTCCCTGTGAATAAGTAAGTACTTAAGTTCTTAAGTACCTTAAGTACTGTAAAGGATGGTTTTCGCTGGGAATGGAGCAATCTAATCCACGAGGAGCAGGACAGGAGGGGAAGAGATCCGGTGGAGAAATCATGCACAAAAAAGTCGCAAAACTTCTACTCGATTGACTCCAATGAGCATCTGCTCAGGGAACGTGTTCCCTAAAGGATATTATGCAGTTTTAGGGTGGGTAGGTATAAAATGATCCCATTCGAGTGCGAATTTTGGCCAACTCACACACACAGAAAAATCCATAAGGTTCCTCCCGTCAGCTCCATTGTCGGTGATACGGTCCACAATGTTTATCGTTTATGCTCTTTTTTTGTTTATTTCAAGTGTTCAAGTCCTTTCGATCGCAAATCGTTGGTGAGCGATTGGTGAGCGTACGAATGATTTTTCAGATCTTCCTGATAAAGTACGATAACGCTCTCAATTACCATACATTGTCGTGAAAGAGAAATGTTAGGAGGAAATTTTTTTAAAAATTCTATTTTATTTTGGTACTTTATTCGATAGAAGCCATAAAATAAATTGGCTGATAATGAAATGGATCGAAAATGATTGAAAGGCTTCTGTGGTAATTGGCGAAGAAAAAGGAGATTAGTGGCTCAAATCTAGTTCATCGTTGCTAAATCTCAGCAAGCTCATCAAGACGAACAGTCTACTCGTTAAGAAAGAACTCGAGCTTCTAATATCTTTCTTCTAATATTATATGAGAATGTACGTATAACATAAATGTTCGTACCATTCCCAAAATTTATGTCAATGAAGTACAACTACAAATTACCTAAATACAAATTTAAGTAACTTAAGTAATTACTCAAATTACTTAGATACAAATTTAAGTAATTTAAATTACTTAAATTACTTCGATGCAAATTTAAGTAATTTAAGTAACTACTCAAACAAAATTTGCTTTAAAAAATCTACAAATTACTTAAATATCCTGACAGTCTAGATAAAATTCATTTTCACAACGAAACTGTGGTAAGTGAAGTGACGACTAGATCTTAACTAAGTGTGCAAATGTACCCCTCATTATATCACCTTTTCATACGCTAATAAATTTGCATATTTTTCACCAACTTTTATGATCCTTTCACATGAGATTGATCAAATGAATGCCGTTAAAGTGGAAATGGTATGTGCATTGCAGAAGTGAGGAGTCGACACAAATCTTCAACGATTTTATTGTGGCGAAATGCGGATGCATTTAGTCTCTCCATTTGGGGCGTATGTGTACGTTGCAACGATCGCGTATGCTATCAATTATATGCAAATTTTTTTTCTTCGCATTTATCTATTTGAAACCAGTATTCCGTGATATGTTTGAGTTGTTAGTATTGAAATATTCTATGTTCGTCGAGATTTTCTTGGTTAGATTTTTGACGTCGTTTAAAGAAAAAATTTATTTGTTTAAACGAAAAAAAAACCCAGTCAAGATGCATGTTAGACGATTGTCATGGCATATGATTCGGTAATTGAATCGATCGGATCAACGGGTTTCATAGATTGCTATTAAATCACAAAGCATACTTTTAGATTTTAACTGATCCGAACGCTCATAGGAATCAATAAATAATCGAGTGAATATTTGTTTTTTCTGTGTCACTATCAATAGAAGACTCGACAGTGTACGTCTTAGTTAACAAATTTCATAATTGCGAATTCAGTCGCTTTTGAGTTCAAATTATCGGGATAGACAGACAAATGATATATACATGCACATATATAAATACGGACAGATATGGCGTATGCCCTGATACGCTTTGCTTAAGTAAATTTGTCAAAGCACATAAACAGCTGAATAATGTGATGACAACGCAGACTTCAATTAATTATGAACGGCATAAATAATTATGAATGACATAATTAATTATGAACGACATAATTAATTATGAACGATAAATTCTTTTGGTCTTTTGTACACTTTGAGATTTGTAAAACGCCTACTGGTGACGCCATCTCTTTTCCAGTTTATATGCGTGCGCCTATACATTGAACACTTTGGGCTTTGGTACCACTGATGGCAGAGTTACAAAATTTAATAGATATATCGATACGATAGCTTAATCTGCTATCATTGATTTACGAACCATAGCTAAATAGCTTAATCGATAATTCCATATCGATCGATTGATCTTGGGAGAAGTTATGACCCGTTAAAATTTGCATTCGCTATATGAACCAGTTCAGTTACACATTTCGGCAAACCGGTGATCGAAAAATTGATCATTGTTAGACGATTCATACGAATGTTCGATTCGAGTAAATTTTGAATTTTTATCATTTGTGAGCAATCTATGAAACCGGTTGGTCTGGTAAGGTGAATCACCAAAGCGCATATGGTGGCAATCTCCTTGCAAGCATTTCCAGTTGTTCTTTGTTCTCAGTGTTGTGGTCATACATTAAATGGCAAATAAAACCGCCGAACCATCATCATATCGTGCTGAAATGACTGCAATGTTACTTATATGAGTAAACTTTTTCTTTAAACTGTTGATATTTTTGTGCTATTACCATCTAGATTGGCGAGTGGCCAAATCGAGAACTGGTCTAAGTACTGGCTTATCCAAAATTACGACAAGGGGGGGGAGTAGACGACGGGTACTGATCTGGATAGTTCAGAGGGAATCTGACAAACTAATAATCAAGAGTTCAACGAGGTATACTCCAATCACATTTTGAAAAACAAGCATGCTCTAAGCACACCTAATTCGCCCTCGATAGTCAATGAGCATTGCGAAACTCACTTTCATTTGCCAACAAGCAAAAGATTCATACAGCTAGAATTTAGCCAGCAATTGCGCTCGGAACAGACAGGCAGCATCGTGCGATGACCGCACTCCCCATGACATCGCCCACCCCTGTATCATTTACTGCTTCACCAAAATTCGCCAGCGTCTCCCTCAGTGGCATGATTATTATCTGCAATATTTGGACCCTACAGGCGGGCAGTAGCTCAGTGGTAGAGCTCCCACTTCGTATAGGGGAAGACCTGGGTTCGATTCACGGATGCTTACCCGACGGATCACCAGCAGGCTGACCACCAGACGTTCCGAAACTGGTCGTGCGTGGGCATGGTTGTCAGCTGCATGGATACGCGAAGCGTTGAAATTACAGCTGCCTGGCATCGCTTTGCATGTGGATGCCGTAAATCTTGGATATTGACGCCGAAATTATCATTTGCATTTTAGTTGACTAGGCCTTCAGTTCGAAAATATCACTTGGATTCCATTCGTCCACACCGACTGATTGAACCAAAGATCGCGTCTGTTGTGAATAAGCCGCCTATTTAATCACCTCGATGTTGCTTCTTTCCTATCTGGGAAGTAATGCGCTTACATTTTTGCGTCCCATATTGGTTTAATAAACTTATGATACGATTACGGTTGTTGTAAAAGTCCTTTCTCAACTGCTCGCTCATTGGGCAGCAGTATGTTATCTGAAGTAGCTCTCTTTCTCCGATCCATACTGCTATTTATATTAGTATTTGTTTATGTTTTCACGCTGCCTACTCTAGGTGCTCTTTAGTTAGCCCATTGGCCAGCTCCGTAAGCTGGCCAATGGAGTCGATCTGGCCCTCGATCCTGTTGGATAGGCGACCGATTACTCGCTTATGCATTTCAATTTCAGCTGTTTGACGCGCAACTATCGTCTGCAAATTCTTCACCATGTCCATCGTTGTCGACCGCTAACTCGGACCGAAAAACGCAGCCGACCGCTGAATGGCAACAAAAAACAGGAAATACAAAAAGAAACTCAAAACGCGACACGAAACACAAACATACATGTACTTTGATGTATCGTCATAATCATTAGATAGAATCAGTTTTTCGGCGAAAGCGCAACAATCGAAATAACTATTTTTTAGTAATTAAACACTATTTTTCTAAACACACAAATAATTTAGTAATTAAACACAAATAAACAAAGAAATAAAATAAAGTAAACACTATTTTTAGGAAGAACAGTGGAAGAGGCCCAAATTGCGTCCGGAGGATTTTAACGACCCAAGCAGACATTAGTGGGAAATAGTCGAAAGAGGAATGCTCATATCGAAATGCATTCATCAGCCCCAGCTCAACAAATGGGAAAGGAGAACCGAACGATTTCGTTTCCACCACACAAGTCATCTATGACCTTGTAAAAAAAAGTGCCCAGCGGACCGAAAGAATGTTGAGCCAAGCCATACATGGATGCATGCAGGGAGTACCGGTCTTGTTAAGTAGCATTACGGACGTAGTAGAGGAAGAATGACATGAACTTGCCTGACAGACCGGAAACGCCGTGAGCAAGGATGACAGAAAGATTAGGACAATCGCCTAGCTGCGTAGGCTAACCGTGGCAAAATAGTATGCTATTGCCGACTAGGGCGCCTAGAAAGGTGCTACCTTATTGCGAAGGATAAAGCCACAAGCAGACGGGGCCCGAAATCCCCCCATGATGCGCCATACGACTGGCGGAAGCATCTGCCTCATACGCTGCTCATTCCAAATAATCCTATATATGAAGCCGACTGACATCCGAGTTCGACACGGATGAAATAGATTTGCGAGATCGGTTCCGACTTCTACTACCTACATTTTGACGAGTACATCCGAGCGTTTTTTCAACAATGCATCATCAGCCATCATGGCGCTTTAAAAATAGTCTATGAACATGGCAAAGCCACCACTGGTTTCATCGGTCTAGACTTCGAAGAAATAACATTTTTTTTCCCCCCACCCCCCACCTCTATGAATGACATCTTCAACCTCAGCCAACAAACGGACTGAAAGAGTAACACTTGAACTTCAATTTCATCGGCACAGCATTGAAGAATCAAGCACACAGTTTTGCCTCCCCTACCATCCGTACAGTTTTATCTTCCCTACTATGGTCCATCACCACTAAAAAAAAAGAGACAAAACGTTGTTAAGTTCGTGACGACGGTTTGGCAAGTAGACGTAGATGAAGATTCAGAGAACAAAAAATTTTTTGAGAGAAATTCTGTGTCCACACAAACACATAGTAGCAAAGGTTCATTAGGCGATGGTAGAGCCATTTGAACTATTTACAAAGCTGCAAGTCATTGAACCAGGATAAGCCTGATTATATTGATGTGAGCATCATTCATATATGGCCCGAATGACGGCTTCTCAATGCTCTATTGTGTGGTTGCAATTCATCGTTATGATCAGTACCATATTTTGCCGAAACAATAGTACATGACGGTTCCCGAATAAAATTAGCATATTTTTCCGACATGCTCTAAAAAATATCGAGATGCAACCAATGCTGAGATTAAATTGTAAATCAAATAATTTTCTAATTTTCAATGCAGCGTTCATGGGTCATAACAGGAAGCAGCCAAAATCGTTCAAACCAACATCAACTGGTAGCTCAAGTTGTATCTTTCTTGAAAGTTGCAATGGTACAAGTTATGTTCACACTTGCTATTTTTGCTTAATTTTATGGACACTGGGATAGTGCCACATGAGAAACCTCATGGACCACTCCGCAGGGTTTCATGCAACAGAAGCATGTCCCTTGGTAGTAGTGGTTGCGATGCCAAGTTCTCCAACCCTCTCCACCTCAACCCCCTCCCCCCTGCCCCCGACTGTAAATTTTACTTAGCATAAAGCTGGACTCGTGAATCTTCTTTTACATTCCCATTAGGCAACAACGTTTTCGTGACCGTTTCTCATGATTAGCTAAGAAGTCTTATAGGCCGAAATCTTGGAGCATGCTTCCGAGCAAAACATCAAGGACGAAACAGGGAACAGGTGCTAATCCGTTCGATCTGAGAACGGCAGGTACATCATGCTAGTAAATGAAGCTAGCTTTCCATATATGCAGATTATAAAATACATTATAAAATATATTCCTTATCATCCTTAAATTTTGTCTTCCTTAAATTCTGCCTCTCTCAGGTCTTCGTCTTCCTTGCCGTCCTCAAGTCTTATCTTCCTTACAACGTTATCTTACTTTTCTCCTTTAAATTTTACCTCCCATACAGCCCTGTCCTCCTTATCCTTCTTAACTTTTACCTTTCTGTCTTCGTCACAGCTTTATCTTACTCGTAATCCGTAAGTTTTATATTCCTTACAACTTTGCCTTGTTCCCTCACTCCTATTACATTACTTACTACTATGACCTATCAGCACCACAAAAAAAAGAAGATAAAATGTTGCGATGGTCGCAACGAAGGCTTGGCAAGTAAAAGTAGATAAAGATTCAGAGATCAATTAATTTAAAGAGAAAGTTGGTGCCGCAACACACAGATCGTTTCTCTGTGCACCCTGCAACAAATTTCACACGCAGTAAGGGGGAATTCAAATGAAGGCGATAGCAAAAGTTGATCAGGCCACGTCACTCACAGCACGCTTTCACAGAGCTACTAACCAGCGAGTCGAGAGGAGACTGAATTTCGTGATCCGATCACCGGTCGCCTATCGCCCGAATGAATGATATTCTTGAAGGCGATAGCAAAAGTTGATCAGGCCACGTCACTCACAGCACGCTTTCACAGAGCTACTAACCAGCGAGTCGAGAGGAGACTGAATTTCGTGATCCGATCACCGGTCGCCTACAAAAAAAAGAAGATAAAATGTTGCGATGGTCGCAACGAAGGCTTGGCAAGTAAAAGTAGATAAAGATTCAGAGATCAATTAATTTAAAGAGAAAGTTGGTGCCGCAACACACAGATCTTTTCTCTGTGCATCCTGCAACAAATTTCACACGCAGTAAGGGTGAATTCAAATGAAGGCGATAGCAAAAGTTGATCAGGCCACGTCACTCACAGCACGCTTTCACAGAGCTACTAACCAGCGAGTCGAGAGGAGACTGAATTTCGTGATCCGATCACCGGTCGCCTATCGCCCGAATGAATGATATTCTGATGATCAATCCATTGTCTGCATTTCACCGTTGTGATCATTGCGGTGTTGCCAAAACAGCTTTGCAGGACGGTTGCGGAATAAAATCTGCATATTTTTCGACATATATTACCTTCTAAGTTCTGAAATGCAGCGAAAACTTCCTTCCACATCATCCCTACGCAACAACGTTTTACGATTTATGTCTCCACGCATCCGCACTTTAGCGGCTGCTGTGGATGAATGCGGGAGGGAAGCGAAAGGGGCAAGGGTTGGGCTGAGGAGAGTGGGAAGGCAAAGTCATGATTTCCCGTGAGTTTGCCTTTATTCAGGCCCCGATACTTCCCAATCATGTCCTTGTGTAAGCTCTGAAGGGTAGTTTGATTCATGGTAGCCCGTTCAATCCAAGAATAGAAGGGTTTGGTGTTTAACGTGATACTCCAAATGGCGAACTCGAAATCAAATTCGACTGAAAATTCGCCAGCTATTATTATCGCTGGGCCATGCATTATGTGCATATTTGCCGGTGGCAAATATGTTGTGGTTCGTCCATCATCGATGAAACAGGGAACAGGTACTAATCCATGCGTTTTGAAAAAGGCACATACACACACCATATTAGGAAACGAACGCAGCTTACCACATATGCGGATTAAAAAAAGGTATTATATAAAAGTGCATATAGTAAGGTGAAAAGCGGGAATAAAAGCGGCCGTTCAGACCACAATTCTATCAGTTCTGTCGTCAAGCTGAACAACTAGCTGAAAGATGATAGCGGCAATTGTCATTTTCTTATGTATCCACTTGTCTACCGTAAATGGTGAGTTCAGACAGATCCTGTAAAGAATGAAAGCTTATTCGCTGTTTGTCGAACGGTGATGGTCGTAAGTGGATGTGATTACCCATGTGGTACTAATCTGTTTGGTTCCCAAAATGTTCCATATAAAATAACTGGATCGCCTGAGGGATGCTGATCGCCACTGTTGGCAGTACTCTTAATGTCTACGAGGAGAAGTGGAAAAGGCTTGTTATCCGCATCTCAAGCACTCACCATTGATACAATTATGTTATGAAGTGGCGCATAGCATGCAGGAATACAGGCGAAAGGGATTTCAGTACACACGATCTTTAACCAGCTGGTGTGATAAATAACAAAACAATATTTGTTGTTGGTTATGGTTCAACCTACCTCTTACAGGATATCGTTGGTTGTGGTTTAAACTACCTCTTACAGGATAAAGTAGAAGAAATGGACAATCCCTTGCTAACCTTATAAGATGCCCTTTTGCTGGATATGCTCATTGGTGAACAAGTGCTAATTAATCGTTTGTTTCAGCGTGCGCCACCAACAATGATTGCGGTATTTTCGAAGTGTGTACGAACAACGTTTGCGTTCCTAACAACCAAGGTTATCTTTTCTACTGATTATGCTTCACCGCTCATGTTGCATCGTATTTCTTTAAAGTGAACCGTGTGTACTATTTCAGGATGCAATCCACCCTGCGTTGCTCCTCAGGTTTGCGTTGCACCAAACTGTGTTGCTCCTCCGCCAGCCACAACAACCGCAGCTCCAGGTTCTACAACAACTACAGGTAAACCTAACGAAATCATAAATCTGAATGATGCCGAGCCTGAACCCTCGCAAAGAAGTGCATTTATTATGTAACACGAATGAAGCTGTTCAAGAACAAGAATAGCTAGAATGCGTATATCAAATGAACGCTTCTTGACCGTTTTCCAGAACACAATCAAGCTGCTTTTTCTATGGCGCTGAAAAAACAACAGAATGACAATAAATACTATCAAGAAAAGCAAAAACGACTGTTCGCAGTTCACAGTTCAAGGCTTTTCAAGTCAGCACTTTTCCATGATAAACGATTGAACAACTCGTTGTTTACCCGAACGGAAAATCCTGAAGAGTTAATGCTAACCGTTCAATTAGGTTCACTTCAAATTCAGCGTCTTCGAACATCCACATACTTCTTCTTTCACGGTCAGCATTCCATGACGCGCTGCGTAATCACGTTGAAGGCTTTTTGTTGTTCATCATATCCCGTTCAAGTATTCTCTGGGGTTAGAGTGTTGCTTCCCAATGAGAAATGTCTCCGGCTATCTGTGGTAGCAGCTACTTTTACTCTTGCAGCCTCTACAAGCACACAAACTGATAGCTGATCTACGGCACCATGCTTAACGTCATTTGCATTTCCACGAAAAGTACCATTTTTATATCCCTTTTTTCCGTGGAAGACCTCAGCATTCACGGGAGAGCTAATGAACCTCTTGAAGGAGCACGTGCCTGCCCACCGAATTGGACGCCGTTCAACACCTATTGCTATATAGCCTCTGTACCTGGACGCTTCCTCTTCAATCAAGCTAGCGACTGGTGTACACAAACTGGCTCCAGAGTTGTTTGGTTCGACCAGACGAATGCAGCAAACTTCCGCAGCGAATTGGGCTTCATCAACTGTAAGTAAACTTCTTTTGCTTGGAAATATGCAACGGCGCTAATCGAATGTTAGCCAAAATTTTAAAGAGAAGTACGAAAGCCGGAGCTGATTTCGTTTTATCGTTGTGGTAAGCTTTTGTTCGTTGAGGAAGAGATTAACAATATATATAATTCAGCAAACAAGCAATCGCTAGCTATTCAGGTGCATTATTGCCCGATACACAAAAAAGCGTCAGCCATCTTCACTTTTGGTTAGTTCACAGCTTCCCCGTGGACAATGGGCTCATTATCACTCACCATCATTGCTCGCTAGTTTTTCGTTATAGTGCAGCAAACGCTCCATGTCCGTGCATTCTGTGTGCGTCCATGAAAAGCACCTATCCTCCTGTTTTGAAGATGAAGGTTTTATCGCATGAATGCACGAAAACATGCCGAACAAAGGAGAGGGAGGGGGGATCTGCAATGGAAGGTAGTGACCTTTGATAGGACGACGAAAGCTTGAAGGACGGTTTCTATCCTTATCATGCGCCTTTGCAATATATCAGCCCCGTTCGTCAGTTTAACCAGATATGCATTTATGCCACTTAGCTTAAACACTTCTAGCGCCGCATCTGTAATCTAACGTTGCAGCTTTCGCTATCGGTCGTGGTATAAGCCGATACTGGTTGGGAGTGAACAGACAGTTCAATCAGTGGGCGTGGACGAATGGTAGTCCAGTGATATTTTCAAACTGGAGGCCTGGTCAACCCGACGGATGCTGTGGTTCCAACGTCACGTGTGTGTTCGTTAATTACTCGAACTTCTTCGGCCAGTGGGATGATGCCCCATGCGGACAACTGTTTACAGATCCGCAGGGCTTCATATGCAAGAGACCTCTCTAGATTCAATGCCTGCTGCGCTATTTGCGTGTTCGTTTGTTGTTGTGGTAATAAAATTCAGATGATAGATAACAGAAGAAGTTTGGAAGACACCATCAGACGAACGCTTGTGGTTTGCCGCTTGCATGAGTAGAAGTTCTAGGACGGTTTCTATCCTTATCATGCGCCTTTGCAATATATCAGCCCCGTTCGTCAGTTTAACCAGATATGCATTTATGCCACTTAGCTTAAACACTTCTAGCGCCGCATCTGTAATCTAACGTTGCAGCTTTCGCTATCGGTCGTGGTATAAGCCGATACTGGTTGGGAGTGAACAGACAGTTCAATCAGTGGGCGTGGACGAATGGTAGTCCAGTGATATTTTCAAACTGGAGGCCTGGTCAACCCGACGGATGCTGTGGTTCCAACGTCACGTGTGTGTTCGTTAATTACGCCAACTTCCTCGGCCAATGGGATGATGCCGCATGCGGAGATTTGTTTACAAGCCCACAAGGCTTCATGTGCAAGAGACGCCCATAGATTTAATGCCTCCTAATCTATTTGCGTGTTCGTTTTTAATTGTGGTAATAAAATTTAGATGAAGTTCAACAGAAGTTTGGCACATAGCATCAGACGAGTGCTGGTGGTTTGCCGCTTGCATGAGTAGAAGTTCTCTCCATGTGGTCATGCGTCCTGTAGATAGAAATAGAACATACTGTCTTTGTGGTCTTGTTCCCGACCATCGAATGCAGTGATAAGAAAGAAATTAAGGTCATGGGGGCAAAAGAACTTGAGCCGAGCAGTCATATGAGTGTGCGTTTGTTTCTCTTCTTTTCATCGTGACTCTCCGATTGCGTTATCAGACCCGTCACCCTTTCATGCAGGAAACGGCACTGTCGCAAATGAAAAAGACCACTACTCAGAAAATTGAACTGACTGAACGTCTAGATGATGACAGTTGCTACCACAATTGTGAAAACTATGTTAAGAGTCTTGATGCGAGGAAGATTCCCGTCCATTTTACCGATGTTGTTGTACGTCCATTTCAAACTCAAGGCATGCTATGAGTGCTCCACTACCATGTTGTGACCGCGCCAGTCGAGCATACAGGCGAATGATGATTTAGTTATCTTGGCGCAAGGACCATCTGAGTGTGTGATCGCGGAACATAACAGGGGATAGATTCCGATCGAAAAACGGGCGAATTGTTCCCGGTCGGGTCCGACGGCTGGATCTTGACGGCGAAGTGAAATCCATGTACAAGACTTTCCCGCGATGCGCTCTTAACACCCGGAAACTGTTCAGTTGATCTGTTAATGTTATTCGTTGAGAGTTAGTTGCATGAGAATGCATTGCGGAAGTTTTTCAAGCACAGTAGATAGGTACAGAAAGATTAGAAGAAAAGCGAGCAGTATAACAAGACATGCATTGTCTTCATGTTAAAGAATGGGAATAAAAAGCTCACTGGATCTCCAGTTAGATGAGAATCTTAGATGGGGAACAGGGTGGAAGTGGACTTAGGCGAGGCGAAGATGGGAACCAAGGCGATGGTCGTCCTAGACGCGACGAAGTTCGGGAACACGGCGTTTTCTTTTCACAATGTTGACTAGTTAGCTCGCGCTGGTTATATGCAGCTCCCGTCGAGAGTGGACTTCAATCCTAGTGGCAGCCGATCTCAAAACATCGGCCGACACTGGGAACAACGTCGCGGGAATTTTGAATTCTTGCGCCGTTGTCGTGGGAATATTTTCGCGACTGGCGCACACTTAAAGTGCACTGCTCACATCGTCGCGACACCTCGCCGCAGATGAGAATATTTACAGCGTGAAGACAACGTCAGCGAATGGATGCAGCAAAGAAGGGAAAATGATTGTGTGTGGGTGTGTGTGTGCGTTTGTGTGTGTCTGTGTCTGTGTGGGCGTGCGTGTCTGCGTGTCTGTGCATGTGCCTCTGTGCGTGTCTCTGTGTGCGTCCGTGTGTGTCTCTGTGTCTGTATGTGTCTGCGTGTCTCTGTGGTTTTCGTGTGTGTGTGCGTGCGTGTGTGTGTACGTGAGTGACTGTGTGTGTGTGCGTGTATGTATGTGCGTGTGTGTGTGCGTGTGTGTGTGCATGTGTGTGTGCGTGTGTGTCTGTGTGTGTGCGTGTACGTGTGTGCGTGTGTGTGTGTGCATGTGTGTGTGCGCGTGTGTGTCTGTGTGTGTGTGTGCGTGTGTGTGTGCGTGTGTGTCTGTGTGTGTGCGTGTACATGTGTGCGTGTGTGTGTGCATGTGTGTGTGCGCGTGTGTGTCTGTGTGTGTCTGTGTTGAAACATAAGCGTCCGATCAATAATTTCTCTGTCTTAGCCTCAGTGTGTGATTGCATTTGTGCATTTAATCGAAGAGTGCAAATCGAAGCAATATGCACCGTCTATGCTGATGATTTCAGCGTTGTCTGCCATAGTAAGCGTTTGCACAATTTAGAAGCTTATGGTTCTCGCAGTTCACTGATAAACTGCCTAAGATGGATTCTTATGAATCATATGAGGGGTTCGTTTTGCAATTATCGCTATTTAGTCAGCGGTATTCCTCAGGGATTTTATACATAAATGACGAGCCTGATAATTTGTCTATTGCTTGCAAACCGTTCGGAGATGATCGGAAGATATTTCGGTCTTTGGATAAGTCCGCTGTCGATTTTCACATCTTGCAAAGGAGCCTTGAGCGCTCGGGTGAGTGGTCCAAATGCTGCGACTGGAGGTCTCGTAAAGAAATGTCGCATTCTTCACGCTAACTATTAACACGACTGTCTCTTGCCTTTGGACGACAAATTTTTGCCACCTGTAGATTTCGTGATCAATGACCTTGGGGTCAATATTTGCACGGATTTACGTTGCAACTGGCACTAATTATTATCTTTTTCTCCATCTCTTCACTAATTGCCATTCTTAATGAAAAAGTACGCAAGAACTGAACAACGAATTTCCAGTCGGGTTCGTTGAAGAGATCCTCGAATGTCTCCCAGAGGAGGCATATTAATCCGCCCCATGTACCTCCCAACGAGTAACAGTATATATTGCCATTTCTTCTAGGCAGTAATTTTTGATGGAATAAGGTTTAAACCTTATACCATCATTAGCACTGTTACTTTCATCATAACTCTCTCCATCTTTTATTCTCTTCCTATTTTTTTCCATTTTTTTGTCGATGATTCACACTGGCCCATTTCTATACGCATTCGTTTACTCCGTATCGTTCAGTAAACAGCATCAATCAATTAATCAAGTATGGTTTTTTAACCTCTCAAGCATTTGGACATCAGTCAGAGCATACAAAACTTCTGTAGAACCTTAAGATACAAATGGAACGACTCCAACGATTCTATGCTACGAATACTTCAAAAAAAAACTAAATTGGAACAAAAGGTACCATCAACAAATTCAATAATTAAATCTCTAAACATGAACGATGATGATCTCGACAATCATTTTTGTCTTCCGAGTTTGTATTACTCGTTATTTCACTGTATCGACAATCAAGGCTTTACTACAATTTCTATCAAGAGTTCACTTCTTATTATCACTGTTACTATTACTACTACTACGATTACTGCCACTAATACACTTTGAGCTTGGACGATACAAAAAATGACTTGGTGATCGTTTTTAAAGCTAACGATGAGGTTATTAGCATCGAAGAAACTAGATTGTTTTTATTTCTGCCCAAAACGATTTCATTACGCGTTTTTCAAAAAGTTGTTCGATAGGAGTAAGAATTGGTTTGCAACAAGGGCTCTTTCATTTTGGAAATCGTTATCTGTTTTGAAACTGATAACATTTCGGCGATTTTATTGTTAAAATATCACGCAACATGGATGAATCAAGATTGATTCTGCGATCAAAACATTATCAGCAATCTTTATCAGCTCCCACCTTATCAGATCAACTTATCAGATCAGCGATCAACTTATCAGATCAACAGTCACATTTAAGCGCATTTAGCTTGTTATCGTTTAATGTACGTTTTTTTTTTTTAACTTTAATGCTTTGTTACTGAATTGTTGTGATCTAATGCTACTGTAGTGGTTGGAGTTTTACTGTCTGTTTCATGTAGATAAATATTTGATCTGGAAAAAGTCACGTCACGTTCTTCGGTTATCCAAGGTAAGGAGCACAACAATTAACATTTTTTTCTCGATATCTCTCCACTAATTGCCATTCTTAATGGAAAATTGTGCAAGAACTGAACAACGAATTTCCGGTCGGGTTCGTTGAAGAGATCCTCGAATGTCTCCCAGAGGAGGCATATTAATCGGTCCCATATATTTCTTCGGCGTGTAGTTCAGATTCTGGAGTTAGCTGAGGGGGTATTTCGTTGTTTCAAATGGACTCTTGGTCTTGCAGCGACAACTTGTATATGACCACGAATTGTCAAACGTCGTGTTTGGTTCTTGAGGAAATTCGTTCATGCTTATATCACCGCATTTCATTCCTCCGATCGCAGACGACACCCCTGAGTAGCTTGAGGACCCTGTAAAAAGTAGGGTAACTTTGTTCGGCGGTTTGTTTCCGTACCCTATTCGTGAGGAAATTCGTTCATGCTTATATCACCGCATTTCATTCCTCCGATCGCAGACGACACCCCTCAGCAGCTTGAGGTCCCTGTAATAAGTAGGGTAACTTTGTTCGGCGGTTTGTTTCCGTACCCTATTCGAATGGTCGGACCCAACCACTCTCTAAAAACTTTGCTGTAAAAATGAAACTGGCGTGATCGGACGGAAAAATAAACGATAAGCAAATTAAGTCAGTTCGATCCAGCAGGATATAAGTAAATGTCCTCATCAAATTTGGTGGTTCTCAATTTGTTGCTGTTATTGTTGCACTCATGGTGCTCACGTATCTTCATCTGAAAATCGTAACAGTACGCTATACGAACGTTCGCCTATCCTTAATGGCAACTTAATCTGCCGTTGTATCACTCGCATACTGAGGTTGAGTTTGCGAGGTGCGAGATGTTGGACGCGGGATCGTGATGCGCGTGATTACTTGCATTCCGTGTCGCTCCAGTTTTTGGTTTCGTCGTTTGTTTGTTATTACTTTGGCGTAAGTTCTCGGCAGTTGAGGCGAGCTTTGTTTACGAACAGAACAGGGGGGAAGGGGACAGACAGACTTTTGATCAACGGGGATGGGAGGGTCACTAAAATCGTTAAGGGATCAACGTTAAAGTAGGAATGGAGTCTCTCCTTCCTACCCATCCTCCCTCCCCCTCTCCAGTCCCTTCCTCCTACATCACCGTGATGGATAAGCGCAATGTCGAAGAGTTCGTGAAAGCTTTTTGCATGATACAGAATCATCAAAACAATTATAATATGTGCGGTTATGCCAAGACGTGTGGTGCTAGGAGGGAATGTTGTTTTTTTCATAAACAAGGCGTATAATACATTAGTATGACGATCACGATTTATTCTCGTTTGTTTCTCTCTTTCAACCACCAGACGCTAAGCGTTGTTGCTTTTAGGTTTCGTGCTTTGTTTGATGGGTTTTTTTCATTTGCCGTCTTTTACTCTCTAGCTTCGTCCTATACGAGAACTTTGTGGTCATCACTGCGAAGTAACGATGGAGAGCGAAGTGGTGAAGGCATTCAACGCTGAGGTATTTATTTGTATTGTTATTTTTTCTATTTGCAACTATATTCCGTTTGCTTCTTGTGCCGAAAGGAGTGGAGGAAGCATGTTGATTACAGTAAGGTTTCGTTCAATGAAAATAACAAGGATTGCTATACTTCGGTAAAGAAATCACAGTGTGTCGTGATCTAGCACGCTGAGCATGCCGTCTCTTCTGTTCCTAGCGGATATTTTCGTTGCGTTGAACCCAGCACTAAACTGTGATTATGCTACCTGACATATATTCGTTCCGAAACTGATGGATAAGTTTGGTGGATTGGTTTCCCTGATAAGTATGAACTTTATGTTAATATATTCTCATCCATCGTGTAAGTTTCCGAAACCCATGCAACAGTAAGTGGATCTGATGGTGTATGTGCGATACGACGGAACCATTCAAAGGGCCCCAAAGATGTTTACAAACAGCAGCTCCTGGTATACGTACAGCTGCATTGCTTGCGGCAACAACGACAATGAATAAAGCAACTTAGGATACTCATTTACCGCTTCCGTTTCTGAGTTGTTTTTAACCAACGGCCAATCTGAAACGAGATTCCATTGCGTTCGATTGCACACCTTAACGTTATTGAACAAACATAGCTTGCAGTGCATTCGGAAGCTTCAAAGAACATTTGAACACTTTGTGCAACAAATAAAATTTTGGGATTTAAATGAAACATGCGTTACCAGAGCTTTACCATATAGAATCTCTTCGAACAGTTTTTTTTTCTGTCCTCGTAGTAATTCTTTGAAATATTATATATGGTGCTCATCCTTGAACACTGAAATAAGTGGCATTCAGTCGACTGAAGTGCCCTGCTTCCACCCTCCCCCTCCAACTTCCCCCCATGACTCTGTCCATTGTCATTTCAGACGCTCTAGGTTGGATATGGATGTGTGTTAATTTTTAGCTGGTTTCTCTCTACGAGTTGAAGCCACCGATCAGCAAAAAGAAAATCGTCGATATAACGAAAGCGGCTATGAAGGCGATCAAATTCTACAAACATATCGTATTCTGCGTTGAGAAATTCCTTATTAAGGTTTTATTTTCCAGAATTGTTCCTTTCGTTGTTTCCTCTACCTTTTTTTTGTCATTGCGTTATAATTAGCTAACACTGTTGAAGCCTGTAGCGTTGTTTAATCAAGATTACCAGGTATGGGGGTCCATTTGTTTTAGGTGCGTTTAGACGAGGAATTACTGAAAGGGAAAGGTTGAGCAAAGGTTATATTAGAGAATTATTCTGGTCTGTATGGATTTAAAAGCCCACGAATACGGTACTTTACTAGGTTTTTATCAGGGCGAAGCGATTTTCATGCATATGATTAAAGTTCCTCATGATTAGATGGTGATTCACGCTATGTTGTGCGTTTCCCACATGTCAAAGAACGGTGGTCGCAGGAAACGAGAGAGGGAAGAAGAAAGTTAAACCGTTAGCAGCCGACATTGAATTTTAGTGCAAGGCTGATTACAAGATTCCGGGACTGTATTGTATCGACTCCATAATACGGCAGTCGCGGCATCAGTTCAAAGACAAGGACGTGTTCGGGCCTCGTTTTGCGATTAATATGGCTGCAACCTTATCCAACCTGCTAAACTGCAAGAGTGATGACAAGGTTATTTTTTGCTGAGTCTTCTGAGACTTGTGTGACAAGGTGCCACACTTAATTTTCGTGCTATCTGACGTTTGTTGCTTTCTAAAGGCGCTTGGTTCAAGCTGGTCTTGGGTCACGTGGACATCAAATGGTCCTCAGACGTGAAAGCGGAAGTGGTCACATTGTAGGCGCGTTGAGTTGTGGCCAGAAAACAGCTTTAAAATGGCGCAGTTGAAAAAAATACGCACGCAATGGCGGTTTAATGTCTGCGTCGCCATGCTTCTCCCGCTAGCTTCATCTCCTGGTTCTGTCCCTATCAAATAGACATTAGATATTCCAGAGTTATACTGTGAGCTGATCACTTCTAACTGCTTTGATTGATTCGGTCGTAATGATAGTGTATTGCAGCCGAAGGTTGTGCGAGTGTTGAACTTGTGGCGAAGCCACGGCGTATTCGATGAAGCACAAGTGAAACCCTGGTTGGACTACTGCCGAGAACAACATAGCCTCGGTAGGAATGTTCTCATTCTTTCTGCCTATTCCGTACTCTGTTTGCCATTGTTCAGATGTTGGAGGCGGGTTTTGGCGCATAACGAAGTAAGCGAAAGAGAGAGATAGCGCTTACCAGCATTGGGATGGCTCGACAATGCATGAAACGAATCGGGCATGCAAAGATTTTGTAAAAGTAATTTGTGTGGCAAGCAACAAATTTTGTAATTTGTGAAAGAAAAAGAAAACTAAAAAGTTTTCGTGGTTTTTTGCGATAAAAATATGTTAAAAAGTTTTTCTGTAAACAACAATAAAAAAGAAGAAAAAGCATGCAGGAATTTGTGTGGCAAGCAACAAACATAGTTATAGTGATTTTGCGCAACATTAATGCCTAACAGTTTCGTTTATTCGCGCAGTTTCTCTTCAATGCTATGTAATGGAGAGTTTTTCTTTTTTTTTTGTAGAGACGGATTGTATGCAAGTGGAGAAGGCAGTGAAAGGTGATCAAGCGGATATGTCGATTTACAATCGTGTGCCGGCCAAAGTGGATAAGAAGAAAATTGCTGAACCACAGACTCCTCCACCGCTTTCAAAAACGGTTCCTTTCATTCATCTACATAGGGGTACTCGGAAAGCTTGAATGAATTTATTATGATCGTTAGGCGAGGATAACATCGTGAACTCAAAGTGCATAGGGAAATTTTTCAAATTTTAAATGGACATGAGCAACAAACAAAGTATTAACTTTTGAACGCTAAGCGTTTCGGCATCTGTTCCATGTCCAGGTCTGCAGCTTCAACACATCACCTAAGCTGTTGTTCAATAATTTTCCCAAACAGTCACAATTTGTTATATTTTTGCGTTATTCGATTTCAATGGCATTTCTTCTCAGTTTCATTCAGTTTTTATTCCAAAGAGGAAAGGAAATTGGAGAGCGTTTAATTTGCATTCTATGGCAACTTAAGTATTGTGAAATTTTCTTAAGATGACTTTCTTCGTTGTTAGAGGAATTAAGTAGGTTTTGTTTATAGGAGTTAAATATTTATTTGCAGGAGTTTCGCGCACGTACGCCACCATTGCCAATACGTGAGCCGAGTGATGAGTGTGTCGATGGAGGAGTGAGTGAACGTGAGACATTAGCGATGTTGAAGACGATGGGTCTAGACCTTGGGGGCATGTTCAGCTCTGATCATGCACTCTTGCAGAAGATGCACAAACTCGTCAACGATAAGCTCATTCAGCGCAGAGAAATCGATTCGAAACGTCAAGGCAACATTAAGGTATGTTTTGCAGCGATATTCATGCGCATAACGCTAAGTGAAAATTAGCTCAGAAGGTTGCAGTATTTGCTCGAATAGTTAAAATTCGTGGGTTTGGGTTCTATCTGAGATGGTAAATCCCAGTGGCCACTGTGTTTAATATTTAATTTCTTAATTTCGTGATGAGAGTATTCCGTTTTTGGATTGAAAATTTCGGCTATAAGAAGAAGGGAGCGGAATTTTTTTCGAAGTTTTTAAACGAGTGGTTGTGTCAGTTTCCGCATGATTAGTCCATCTTATGATTGCGTTTGCAGCCCATCGAAACAATTCGAATTTATTTTACTGAATTTTTCTCTTCGTTACATATTCGGATTATGTTGGCCATGCACTCAGCTGTCTCATTTCTGCCTCTTTCGCCGTAATATTTTAAGCATAAAAGTAAGTGTATTGCAATGAGTGGATTATATTTTTCGTTAGATTGTCAGGCGATATTCGTTGCTCGTGAATTTTAGCACTGCTCGCCGCAAAGGAGACTAAATTTGAAAAACGAGTGAGGCGCACAGATTGACATCTGTATGTGTTCGAGGTGAGATCGAGGTTTGAAAGAAATTTTATGTAATGGCGTATGCAGAAAAGGGCGAAAAAAATCATGCAAAAGATTGTATGAGCTTCTCGTTGTGTAAAAGAGGACCTGAATTTGAGGGGCGATTGTTTTGAGAGCGTCAAGAAATTTTGAGGGTATATAGAGCTCCCGCAGCGTATGAGGAAGACCTGGGTTCGGTTCCCGGCCGCTTACCCGACGGGTCGCCAGCAGGCTGACCACCAGGCGTCCCGAAACTGGTTAAAACAATCATGCGTGGCAATGGTTGTCAGCTGCATCAATACGGGAATAAAACTAAAAAGTTTTCGTGGTTTTTTGCGATAAAAATATGTAAAATAGTTTTTCTGTAAATAACAATAAAAAAGAAGAAAAAGCATGCAGGAATTTGTGTGGCAAGCAACAAACATAGTTATAGTGATTTTGCGCAACATTAACGCCTAACAGTTTCGTTTATTAGCGCAGTTTCTCTTCAGTGCTATGTAATGGAGAGTTTTTTTTTTTTTTTTTTTGTTGAGTCGCCGCAGCGTATGAGGAAGACCTGGGTTCGGTTCCCGGCCGCTTACCCGACGGGTCGCCAGCAGGCTGACCACCAGGCGTCCCGAAACTGGTTAAAACAATCATGCGTGGCAATGGTTGTCAGCTGCATCAATACGGGAATCAATATAATTACAGCTACCTTTGCATCCCATCGCATCCCTTTGCATATGATGATAGCGTATGGATGTAGATCGTGTTTACAGAGTCTACTCTCACGAGAGTTTGACTATAGCGATGAAGAGGAAAGCGGTGATGAAGATGGTGGGCGAAAACTACAAATTGATGTACGACCCAATGAACTTACTAAACAGCAGATCATGGGGTAAGTTTCATACCGTCTTCATCAATGTTGACTTATTGGGCCGTAATATTTGGAATGTTTTATGACGCTATACGTGCGTGAACGAAATCCCTGCGGGTTAAAATTTTCTCAGCATTTTAAGACGTTTCTCTCTCTCTCTGTCCCCCTCTCCGCTCAAAAAATAGGGTGTTTCTTGTTAAAGTAATTAACTAAATGAATGTGAGAGCGCATTTTATGTCTTTATGATCGAACCGTGTTCAGCTGAAGTGAGGAGAGGAGCATGTTCGTCCTGAACTTTTGCTCGCCTCAAGATGCACCCTCTCCAAAATCTGAAAGGTTTTGGAGAGGGTGCACTTTTTTTTGAAGCCGTAGGTTTTTCCAATGTCGTGATTACTCCGTATGATTCCTAATGAACAGTTAAAAAGCGGAGCGGGTTAAGGTTTTACTCATTTTTAGGAATTTTTTCATGTAGGGGTGCTATAAAGCCTTTAAGCATTTCGTAGCATAATGCACAAAAATATAAACAATTTTTAGCGATCATCACAACGATGCGTCTCTGTCGAGAATCGTGTTCCAAAATTAAGTTTATTTCAGTAAGACATCTGTTCCACGTAATGCTGTTGTTTCTTGGGATTAACGGAAGTTTGTTAAGCATTGTTTGACTCGCGCCAGTCATATAATATCTAGAAATAAAATAGCATGCGGGTCGAGTGTTGCATCGCTCAAATATGACTGTCTTCTTTTGAATAGGTTTGTCTTTGTCTTTGGGATCAAGATTATCGCTGCTTGTTTCATATCGGAACAGGGAGTGTGTAATAAGTTGATGAGGTAGATGCGTAATGGGTTCTTCTACTGCAGCAGAATAAAAATATACGTTTAAGCATGGCCGAAGCAGTGCTCCGTGAGCCGGATACGAAAGAGGAAATACAGCGTTTGCACACCGAGCGGCTTTCTGCACTTACGCAGGCTGCAGCGGCTCGTGTGCAGGTGGCGCGTCAAAATGCGGCCACGATTGCCGCAGTTGCGGCAGTAGCCAATGCACCACGACCGCCTTTGGCATCTGCAACACCAATTAATATACCGCTGAATGCAGCCGCTCATCCAGTTGCGCCTGCTTCTGGAGGGATTGCGTTACCACCCGGAATGATTCCATCGCCCGCACAGCATGTGGTCAGGCTTTATTATACCTAGGTTTTCATCAAACGTGTGCCGTGATATTAGTTGGAGCAATGCCGTGTTTTCGGGACATTGTTAAGTAGCGAGATCTAAGGAATGTAGCGTTGGGCGGCAGGAACTTCTGGAAAATAGCGCACCAGATGTGATGTGCCCTAACGCCTTTAGTGGAATGTTTTTGGTGGAGCGAGTAGATATGTTTTAGGGAAGGATGAGGCAATGCAGTTGATGATGACCATCTCACATGGTTAGGCATGAAGAGGCTAATACAAGCCGTGTGGATACCAGAGTAGAAGCGTTGGCCTCTTTGATTTTGTTGAGCATATTTTTAGCTTTGACTGTCTGCGATAAGATTGGCAGGCACACTGTTGCCGTTTGTGTAGTATAAAGGGTTCTAAAATTAAACGGCAAGGGGAAAGAAATCTTGTTTTTTTTTTCTTTCAGCGCTGGGGCATAAGAAGACAGGCAGTTTAGGTGGGAAAGCAAGCCGTTGAATTGTCTGCGGTGTAGCTGGGGATGGGGGGAGTTGATCAGTAGCCAGTCGTATAGACGTTTTATTTTGCGGCAGATTAGTAGAAATCATTATTCAACAACAACGATTATAATGTAGCAGGGCAAATATCATTGCTATAATCAAGATAAGTTCGTAGATCTTTTGGTGAGCCCATCCAGGATGTTGGTTCGATCTCATTGCTGTTTATCCCTTTTCTAAATGGGTCCATTTTTTTAAACGAATAACATTTTAGATGCCAAGCGGACCACCGCCAACGGCACCGAACATTGCTGCGTTTACACCGACTATGCCACCTCCCAATTTCGTCGGTATCCCTCCGCCGCAGCCTGGTGCTCAGCCGTCGATAGCAAGCAACTTGGCATTGCAAGGTCAAAACCGAATGGATGTTGATCAGGTGCGTACTAATTTCCGATTTGGGCTTATTATAGTTGGATCCGTTTTGGAGTGCCTTTTTATTTCAGTCAGTAATTCAATCCCCTGCTGCAAACTAACGTTTGTAACATTTTCGTTCCACACAGAATTGCACACATCGCAAAGTGGAACGCAGGGTTGCGGTAGTCGCAGATATATAAGATACCAGTCACGTCCAGTACATAGTGTGTTTACTTTGGATTCGTTTTTTCTCTTGAAGATTCGGAGTTGGCTTTGTTATGTACTGCATTTGATCATCCCTTGTTCGAGAAAAAAAAAGAAAGGGAGCTTTTTTTACCCTTTACACAGAAGTTTTGTGCGGTTCTTCGAAGTTTTTGATTTTCGTGCAGCTCCATTTCGCAAACGGGGCACGAGCAGGCAAAGTGGAGGGGATGGGGAGATGAGTTGTTGAGTTTGGCAGTATTATCTGCACATCCTGTCCCTTTAAGATGCATTTCGGCGATGTATTGAACTGAGTGTTATCTTAAGGATGATCGGGTACGTCGTCATGAGGAGAAGTACGAGCGAGATCGTGATGACCGGGAGCGTAGAGATCGCGATCGAGAGAGGAGGGACGAGAGGAGGCGGGAGCGTTCACGGTTCGTTGTGTTGTTGTGTCTTTTTTTTTAAAATTTGGTTTATAGGTACTTCCGAGAGAGAGCATTAGCTTGATGGGTGTGACCAGATGTTAAATAATGTTTTATAATAATATATTTAAAAATGAAAGATTTGGTGAGAGATCGGGCAGTTTCGGGTTGCTGAGGGATGGTTGAGAAACACATACCGCTTTTTATGTGATCTATATATAGCCCCAATAAACCTGCAGTTGACTTATCGTTGCCTGGGCGAAGTTGTCTTGTCGTCCAATGCTATCGCAAAACGGAGTAGATTCAATGAAAATTGGTTGTACTGAGAGGAAAGGGAAGGATATGTTTAACTCAGATGCTTTTTAATTGTCATGTAACCGGCTGTGTTGCATTTAATTCAGAATCTTATACGCTGAGATAAAATCCAGCAATCGCGATATTACTGAACACTTGTCTGAATCGAGCGGCTTTAAATGAATTTAATATTTTATCTGTACTTTTTAATTCATTCCTATCTTTTTTTAAATTTTTTCTTTCTTTAGTATGAGTTCTGTTTTTGTTTCAGAGACAGAGATCGAGAGCGGGATCGCTCGCGTGAAAAAGACCGAGAAAGGGATCGAGATAGAGAGAGGGAATTTGGCGAAAACCGAGGTTACGGTGAGCGATCATCGAAGAGATCACGGAGAAGTAGGTCAAGAGAGCGTGAAAGAAGCGGAGAGACGAGAAGGGAACACAGAGGGAACGTAGCGGATGAGAGAAGGGGATCGTCGAGAGGGCGTGACCGAGAAAGAGATGCTGGGGTTAGTGAAAATTTTTTGGACTTTGCTTTGGGATTATTTTACGCTTTTCTGGTCTCACGGTGTATGTTTTTCGTATTCTTTTTGTATTTATCAGTGGATCGCATTTTGATGCGCTTTCTGACTTTCCATTTACCAAGCGCACTATGGTGACGTTTGTCATTACATGTATATGTATTTGTTTGTCCTTGTCTATCTGTTGCTTAGTTTCAACTGGAGAACCACTGAAGTAAGAATTACAAAATTTGATCATCCAATTTCGACCAGAGTTATTGACACTCGAAGGTGCTGAAAAGTTCGCATATATTTTTCAAGAAAAGTGGAACTTTCATTTGAGATTTGCGTAGTTGACCAGGTTAGTTAATAAAAAGGTGGACACTTCACTCCGTAAAGTTTGCTGACAGCTTGTGAAACTGACTGGTTTAATATGCGCAGTTGCGAAAACACATATCATGCCGATCTTTCCCTTGCGTAGCGCATGCGGAAGTAGGCTGTGCTCTCGGATTAACTACACGCCAAACGGGAGTTCTACCCCTTCCCCCTCTCTTCCCTCCACATCAGTTACCCCTCCCCTCACCTCATAAATCTCTCCCTTCCCACCCCCTTTGTTGTCTTCCCAACATCCCCGACAAAGGAAGTGGTGGTGATCATTTAGGGGCATAAATATGTTGCAAGCGACACAATCGCCACTCACCTGGCTGGGCTATTAAAGACGATCGACCAAAGTTAATCACTGTCGATCGATTTTTGGTCGTATTCAGATGCGGGGAAATTATCTTTTCGCTGTATAATTTTTCGTACAGGAAATGTTAAGTATCAGAAAGAAGAGCTCTTAACTCTTCGAAAGCAGACGCCAGAATGAAGAGTACTCCTAGCGTGTGAAAAAGTCGTGCTTTTTTCCAGCATTTTGCGATGTCGGCCAAAAGAAATTTCAAATTCCGCCAAAAGCCAAAAAAAACTCGCGATCGCGAGATGGGTGAAAAGTTTATGCGTACCTAGAGGTTGGAGCATTGTTTCCCGAGTATGTGTGAAATAGATCTCGTCGGTATGGAGTTGGATCAGTTCGGCTGATTGATCCGTTCATGGCGGAATTACGAAAAGCGCATACGTGCCAGTCACCTGGCGCTGTTGAAGCTTTGTTTTCAGTATCGGGAGATCGAGCGGCAGCGAAGGAAGATGGGTATTCCATGGCCACCGAAAGACGAGCACGTTATCAGTATGTCCTATCTACTTATAATTTTTCAAATTTTTATTTGTAGCTTTTTCATCATTTTAAGTGACGCAGAGCTTTTGTGCAGACTTCGATGTTATTTGCAAAGCGTTTGTGCACTTGGCATCCGTTTGTCTTTATTGCATTGCTGAATGGTATGTTAGCTTCATTGTGGAGTGTTTACCTTTGAACCAATTGCACGATTTAAAGAAAGCGACTCTTTCGGAGAATGTCTAAATGTTTGTTTAAGTTGCATCTTGTACGCTATGGTTTGGACGTCTGCCGGCGAACTGCTCAGAGGACGATATTCGTTTGTCAATGATGGAAGCCGGTGAACCGTCCCGTATCACGATAATCAATTCGCGTGCTTGTGCATACGTCACGATGAAGGATCGCAAGTCGGCATTCCGTGCTATCGATCGTCTACAGAAGAATATACAAGTGGCCAAGAAGAGTGTAAAGGTTAGCACTTAACTTGTAGGCTTTTTTTTCGGCTGAAGGAGACTTTTATATTGCGTTTCTAATGATATGGCATTTTGAGGCTCGTTTATTCCTTCGTTTTTATTATTTCACTTAAGTAGTTTCTCAGTTCTTCTGAAATGAGAAAGAAGTTTGAACGGACCCGTTTTCAAATGTTTTTGAAATTGACGTTTTTCTTGCGTGATTAATCGGGCATAAAGGAAGTAGATAGTTTGGTCTTTCTTTTTCGACCACATTGCCTTAGCCACCTCGTTATTTTTTTGGGGACATTTCCATACCCCCTCCCCCTCCCCTTTCCTCCACCCCTGCCGGCTGAGTATACCTTAAACCGTCATATTCATTTTTCCATAAAGAATTGCTTAGGTTCCTGAGAAGAATGTTGCGTCTTCTTTTCCTTTCTTTTCTTTCATTAAGACTTAGATTGTAAAAATATGATTTATAGCCGTTAGGAGTTTCATGGAAATTATACGGTAATTCAATCATTTAAGTGCTGAAGATTCTTTTCAGCTAAATTGGGCAACTGGCCAGGGACTGAAAGGAGATAAGTACGCGGCGTTCTGGGACGCCGTTCACGGGATTTCGCAGATTCCTTATAATATGCTCCCGGAAGATCTCGAGCCACTTTTGGAAGGCGGTCATCTAGATGTGGAAACGTTGCCGCCGAATCTTGCAAGTTGGATTTTGATGACTTTTCCGAAGCTTTACCCGGGAGTTTAGCTGGTGGCATGGAATGGCGATATGTCATGCGGACATTATATAAACGTATCAGACGAAAATTTTTGTTTTGTGAGCAGTCGCAATTTCGTGTAACTTCTAGCCAAACAATGTTGTGAGGTGGTGATGTCTGTTGATTTTAGTCGTGCTTTAATACGGGTAATTGAAAAGAAAAGTACGTGGGCTTGCGTTAGGCGCATTTCAGTAGAAGGTTCTTTTATGAAGCGTGACAAGGAAAGTGGTGGACGGAAATGATTTTCTGTCACGTTACCTCTAAACTACATTTAACTGAGACAGGGCGGTGAGAGAGGAGAAATAAAAGGGAGCAAATTAGTTAGGGGTGCGAGGGTAGGAGACAAGTCGAAGGTTGCAGAGTAGTTGTTGTAATGTGAAGTAAATGGTTGGAAGTATTCAGGTTTGTACGATGAACATGGAATTAAAGGCAAGAAGAAAGATGAGCACTCGAGATCCGCCACTAATGCGCCTTCCGAGGTTCAGATGCCTCCTGCAGCTGCCTCACTACCTCCATTTCCATTCTCTGGTCAGCGCTTGCGCTACCGTCTTTTAAAGATGCAGTGAACGTGTCAATGGAAGGATGTGCGCTAAAAGCCGTAGTTACGTTGTGAATATTGGTCGAACTTATGGCCTTGACGCATTAACAGTTATATCTAACTCCCTCCAAAACTTCTCGAAAATCCATTTACTTTTCGCTCTGATCTCCAAAACGACGTCTGGGCTATTTTAAAGTGCACATTACCGTGTGCTAATGCTTCTTGATACTATCCGGCAGTTGAATCAGAAAGCCATCTGCAGTGCTTTTTACAACCCATATTTATCCTCGTTTGTTTGGCTGAACTTTTGCGCGACTTTTTAAACCTGTAAAAATAATATCGCTCAGTGCATATTTTATACAAATTACAAGTTTCCACCACCGTTTTATCGATTGTACGCGCAGTTTTCCTCGGTTATCAGATGGATTCATCTGCTGCTTGGGAGGCTTATAAGGAAATATTTGAGCGGTAGCTTTTTAGTTTCTAAGTTGATACGAATTTAGTACAGATTAAAATTGAAAGCTTTTTTTTGGAAGCGGAACCTTGACCAAGAGGTCACGGTGAATATCGATGAGGATCTGCATGTTTGAGCCTGAATTCCCTACATTCTCAGATTTAGCTGTTCTCGCGCGGACTGAAATTTCATAGTCCTTCGGTTATGAGCTCGAGGTTATATGGAAAACCATGCTGTTTTGCATATTCTGCTGTTTTTTGCTCCTTCGACCATCAAGATCTTCTGTGCCTATTTTATCAACGTGTAAATGTTCCAGTCAGTTAGTATGAATGTTTGCAGTGAATCAGCCACCACAGTTGGGTGGCATGCCGCCGTTTTTTGCACCGGGAATGATGCCTATGCCAGGTGCATTTCCTGCTGGTCTACCTCCTCCCGTGGGCACTGTGCCGCCAAGTGCTACCCCAAGTGCATCCGCTCAACAAGCATCTAACAAGAGTGCTAATAGTACAAGTGTTGCACCTGCATCCGCCAGTAATGCGCCACCAACAGCTGCTTTGGCACCGCAGCAGGTTTGTTTAACAAGTTTGCTATCAATGATCGGAGAAGGGACGAAAGAGTGATCATGGCTAAAAATCATCTCTTAAAACCTAATCATGAGAGCCGCAATTTTCATTCTTCCGCTTTTTTTCACAGGCAGTGCAATAGGAGGATTTGTTATGTCCATGTTAGTAAAACTGTTTTGTTAGTGAAACTGTCACTAAAACTGTTTTTTCAAAGAATTTATTGTTCATATCCTAACACTATAACTTCATTATGGGCTTGTCATCATCCGTCTAGGTTCGCCGTCGTTCTTTTCGGGAATGCCAAATACGGCAGTATTTTTGCATTGTGGCGTGGCAACAACACACATTCCTTCTGAGTTCAGCCAGCTTCTAAATGAAATTATTTTTGTACACCGTGTTACTTCGATCGTAGCCCCTACGGGTTGTGAAACTTGTTGCTTTCTGGCGGAGAGTAGTTCTACGGAAAAAAGGTTTTTTTCGAGGAGGCAGTAGTCGGGGTTGTAGGGTATGTTGCAGCTTTGAGTCTACTGAGTAGCAGAGGGGAATATAGAAAACACTAAATCCATTGCTGTCCGTTGATTTGTTCAATATAAGGTAGCTACGTTTATGTTTAATCAATGTTTATAAGATATGTTTAATTATGTTTAATTAACTAATGTTTAATGTAAGATAGCTACGTTTGTTTACTACTCTTTATTGCAGATGATCGCCATGACGGGAATGCGAATGCCTGCTTTCGATGCAAACGGTAATTTTGTTTTGAACTGTTTTTTCTGTTGTGATTTCGTGATGGCTGATTTATTACTTGCTTTTATGGTCTAAAGGTAGTTAGATAAAAAGAACGCACACATACTGGCGAGCTTACCTGCATTCTTTTTCATTCCCATCCCCTCCACCCCCCCATCTTCACACATCCCCCACTTCCTTCATCCCACTCTGAACATTTTTGCTACCGTAATTTCCAACTCCATCGAGTTCTATCGTTTCTTTATTTTTTTTTCGATTTTCATCCTCCTCATTTCATATCTTTTTCCTTAGTTTTTTTCTTGCAAAGTGTGATTTCGGTTTGGAATCAGATGGCAGTTCGCCACCACTGTGCTCATTCGGGAGCTGGATAGCCCACAGCACTTTGGGATGCCGGAAAGCAAGTGTATAATACGTTGATTGGAAGAAAGGACCAAACGAACTGTTTTATAAATCCGCTCAACAAGCATCTAACAAGAGTGCTAATAGTACAAGTGTTGCACCTGCATCCGCCAGTAATGCGCCACCAACAGCTGCTTTGGCACCGCAGCAGGTTTGTTTAACAAGTTTGCTATCAATGATCGGAGAAGGGACGAAAGAGTGATCATGGCTAAAAATCATCTCTTAAAACCTAATCATGAGAGCCGCAATTTTCATTCTTCCGCTTTTTTTCACAGGCAGTGCAATAGGAGGATTTGTTATGTCCATGTTAGTAAAACTGTTTTGTTAGTGAAACTGTCACTAAAACTGTTTTTTCAAAGAATTTATTGTTCATATCCTAACACTATAACTTCATTATGGGCTTGTCATCATCCGTCTAGGTTCGCCGTCGTTCTTTTCGGGAATGCCAAATACGGCAGTATTTTTGCATTGTGGCGTGGCAACAACACACATTCCTTCTGAGTTCAGCCAGCTTCTAAATGAAATTATTTTTGTACACCGTGTTACTTCGATCGTAGCCCCTACGGGTTGTGAAACTTGTTGCTTTCTGGCGGAGAGTAGTTCTACGGAAAAAAGGTTTTTTTCGAGGAGGCAGTAGTCGGGGTTGTAGGGTATGTTGCAGCTTTGAGTCTACTGAGTAGCAGAGGGGAATATAGAAAACACTAAATCCATTGCTGTCCGTTGATTTGTTCAATATAAGGTAGCTACGTTTATGTTTAATCAATGTTTATAAGATATGTTTAATTATGTTTAATTAACTAATGTTTAATGTAAGATAGCTACGTTTGTTTACTACTCTTTATTGCAGATGATCGCCATGACGGGAATGCGAATGTCTGCTTTCGATGCAAACGGTAATTTTGTTTTGAACTGTTTTTTCTGTTGTGATTTCGTGATGGCTGATTTATTACTTGCTTTTATGGTCTAAAGGTAGTTAGATAAAAAGAACGCACACATACTGGCGAGCTTACCTGCATTCTTTTTCATTCCCATCCCCTCCACCCCCCCATCTTCACACATCCCCCACTTCCTTCATCCCACTCTGAACATTTTTGCTACCGTAATTTCCAACTCCATCGAGTTCTATCGTTTCTTTATTTTTTTTTCGATTTTCATCCTCCTCATTTCATATCTTTTTCCTTAGTTTTTTTCTTGCAAAGTGTGATTTCGGTTTGGAATCAGATGGCAGTTCGCCACCACTGTGCTCATTCGGGAGCTGGATAGCCCACAGCACTTTGGGATGCCGGAAAGCAAGTGTATAATACGTTGATTGGAAGAAAGGACCAAACGAACTGTTTTATAAGTTCTTAAGTGGGGAAACAGGAAGCTTTGTGCAGTGCTCAAAGCGTATTTTTTTCTCACTGCATCAGCGTTTTCATCAATTGCAATTTTTTGCAGGAGTGCCTGGCGCCGCTCCTCTTTTGCCACCGAATTTCGGTAATCCTCCACCAGCACGTTTCCCAGGAGGGCCATCTCCATTCCCAGGTGGAGTTCCAGGATTCCGCGGCAGTCGACCCGGATTTCCGGGCAGGTACATCATTCGCCTTGCAAAAATCACCAGTCTTTTCTTCAGTCTTTGTGCGTAATTCAATGTAGTGAGTGAATTTGCGCCATATGCGTTATGAAGGGATACATAGAATTTTACGGTAAAGTAATTAATATTTCGGTTTCCGACAGTCTCTTACAGTTCCAAAGCGAAAGCACTAGTTTAATCGTCATTCATTTCGGAGCTGCCTATTATAATTCGGGAGAAGATTGCGTTATTTCTCGTTTCGATTTTAGGCAGATCTTCCTCTGGATAGCTGTTACTGCTTTCTAATAAGCTTTGATGATATTAAATTTTAGTTTGCCTTTTTTCAGCTTTGTTTTTTCAGAGGAGGTTTCGACGGCGCATTCCGAGGTCGGCCACCGTTTCCGGTACCCCCAAATATGCAGGTGAGCTTCTGATCCTATCTGCTTGTGCCCACTTATGAGCCATGAAAGACCAGCTTTGGGGGTAAACTCCTTTCGAAATTTGTTTGAACGTTCTATCAGAATTCATTGGATCGCGGCTGCACGCTATTATCGCAACGATGTAACGCACAGCTAGGATCGTTTAGATGCAAATCTGTTAAGCGAACTTCGCAACAGTTGAACGCCTAGTATTTAATGCACTCTTACATAACTTCATCATATTCATGCTTTTATTTTTTTTCAAATTCGAATTTTTTCCAACTTCGAAATTCTTTTCAACTTTTTGTTTCAACTTCTTTTATTTTTTTTCAACTGTTGAACGTGTTCATCAAAAGCCTCGTGCATTCACGGTTACGAATGACATAAGACATAGTTGTGATGTCACCATCCGAACGGTTTATGGTACATTTATTTAGTTATAACGATTGCAGTTTGAACCGTTTGTGGAAAAACATTGGCAGAACTGATAGACCCGCCAGCACTTTAAGCAGGAAGTTGGGCGGGGTTAGCAGAAGAGTATTAGTTCTGTTGCTCATCCGCTTGGGTCATCAATGATGCAAGAATAACCAGTAATGTGCATGCGTTGTTTATTGCTAATTTGAATGCGTGGAGGTGCTAACGATGGGTTTTTAGCAGATGTTGGGCGCCCCTCCACCAGGATTTATGCCACCAGGTGGAATGCCGCCGCGAGGTATGAGACCATTTGGCGCTCCTCCTGTCATGCAGACCATGACTAAACCAGAGGAGACTCACGATGGTATGGTTTACGTTGCAACTTTTATCAGACCCGTAAGCGTGGGAAGGGAAGGGGGAATAGGAGTGATTTCTTCGTATGTGAATACGGAAATACCAATGGAATCTAGGAGGTTCCCCGAGTTCCCCGAGTAAAGCATTCCATAGGTGACGTTGATATCGCTTTCTCAATGGTATTTGGCACTCTCATAAAAGATTGATCATGTGATGAATTTTTCATCTCCGCATACAATTTTTCTTCTTGTTATGAAGGATGTGAAGAACGCGAGTGTCTTATAAACCTTAGCAGAGCGAATGCTTGTTCAGTTGTTGTCAAAGAGACAACGAATCTGTCTTAGGTTTTTATTTTAATAACTTATTACTAGTAGGCGGTAACTATGGGGTATTGTAAGTTTGAGACGATCGGAAGCAATTTGTTATCCTGTTTTTTTTTTTTACTATTTATGACATGTCCTTAACGCATTATTTAAATTTGTTGACTAACTCTTGCTATTTTGATGAGGAACGATAAAGATAAAGAATACCGATTTAATGACGATCCGTTTTGGAGTTGAGAGAAATGGGCAAAAGCTGTGTGTACCAAGGGCTATACTCGGTTGGAAAGTGTTATAGGGCTTGCCAGTTTGGAGTTTGCATGTTGTTCGTTACGCTTGGTTCAGGAATGAGAATGAGAGAGTTTGATCAGTTGTGCGACTTTACCGAAGTTATTCTCTCTTTTTTTTTGATTTTGCCGAAAACATCTGTTTGACGTCAACTGTGCTACATCATTATAGCATAGGCTTACTTTTCAGTGTTATATTATTTACGCATCACACCCCACAATTATCCTTCTTCTTGTCTGATAACAACCAAGTAATGAAGAAGTGCTTTGGTGAGTTCAGGAGGTGAGAAGCGAAAGCGTTCTGAAGAGGATGACAGTTTTGGAAAGAAGACAAAATGGGGCGATGAAAACGTTGGGAGGACAGAAGGCGGTCGAGAAACGAGGCGATCAAATTGGGTTGGAAACGAAGAAGATCACAGCGAGCAGCAGCCCAATTCGGTCAATTCATCAAACCTGACCGCCATTAAAGTGGTCGATCACGAGCAAACCAATTCAGCTTCGGAGCCTGCCGTTTCTTCTAGAGGTTGATTTTTTTTTTTGAATTTTATGTCCGGTCATGAATGATGGCTTTTGCGATCAGTAGACGCGGAGATTCAGCCTACTCATTTAAAAAAGCGATTTTGCGGAGGTATATTAGCAAAGGTCAAGAATGATATATCATATTTTTCCTCTGTCTTACCTTGTGTCGTCCATCTGCACTCTTGCCAATTCCGTGTGATTGGCGGATGTGAGGGAAGGTGATGTGATGTGAGTTTATATAAACGCGAAGATTTCAGTTTCATTGGTAAAATTCGCTCGTTTTTCGTATTTTCCCATTCGGAGTATGCGGTGACAATTTTAGGTGCGATAGTGAGTATAGCAGTGATTATAGGAATCACACTGTTCACTGTTCACGAAAAACGAGCGAATTTTTTTTGCGGTGACAATTTTAGGTGCGATAGTGAGTATAGCAGTGATTATAGGAATCACACTGTTCACTGTTCTTACATTTTCAGCAATTGACGACGCAGGGGAAGAGCATGTAACGTCGACAACGCATGACGATGATAACAGTGAGGAGCCGGCCGCTGTTATAGAAGTGAACGGCGATGGTCATCAGAATGACGATCTCAAGGTCTGATTCGATTGATTCGAGTTCAGTTTTATGGTTTCTTTATTTTTTTTTTTTTCAAATACTTTTCTTCTAAATATAAATCTCTCAAGACATCCGTAAGAATGAGTTTCTGACGGGTAATGATATCCGGCAAACAATAATCTGGGAAAGGACCAATTGGTACTTAATTAAGTCTTTAATTAATTAAGTCTAGTTTTTCAATTAAGTCTGGCGCATTGCACTTTCACTCGAAGTTTGGAAAGGATTAAAGTGAAACCATCAAACCGCCCTTATTTGAGCGATCGACAGGAAAATGACGCCGCATTCTTCCACTGCTTGTTCCGAGTTTGATCTTTACTGAAATGCTTAGTAACGTTTCGTTGTCTTGAGTTGCATTTTAGGCTTCGTTATTTTTTGGAACTAGAAAGCAATGAGAACTCGAACCCAGTTGTCTTGAGCGTCGACGATGAGAACTGTTGTCCACTCAGCCATTGATGATTGATGCACGCACTCGATATTTTTTTTTTCAGCAGTGGCAGTAATTTTAATATTGAATCTTTTAACAACATGATATTTTTTTGACTTGCTTTAATTTCGCCCTCCCTCATATTCAGTTTTGTTCCCGGCACCTATGCTACTGAGCTGTTATAGTAATCTTTTGATTCTTGCTGTGGTTTATCGTAATTCCGAAGCGGTAATCCGGTAATTGGAGTTATGCCTAGAAACGTTGCAATCTGGAGGGTTTCGACCGCCGGAGTCAGTACCTTATGCTTGGAATGATTTAAGCAAGGAGATTGTTTTATTTTTGACTGTGATAACTTTCAGGCAGTGACGCGGACTGAAGATGAAATATTGGAGAACGCGATCATTTACAGTCACGAAGATGAGGAGTGACCAGTGTTTTTCTGGTTTTGAACTGAATAGTTTACTTATCGTTGATTGTATTGCTGCATCTAGCAGCTATATTGCATACGTATCGTGGGATTCGGTTCTCAGTTCTTGAATGAGCTGTTTTCTGTGATGCGTTTTTTCTTTTGCATTTATATTGTTTTGTTTGTTCGGGGTTTTTTTAATTAAGTGGATTTATCGTAAAATTAAGCTAGGTAAATCGCGGATATGGGGAATGGGAATAGAAACAATGCGCGTATATAAAGAATTGTGTGATCAGTTGTTGAGGAATACTGGAAATGATTTCCAGTGTGGTATAGATCTTCGAGGAGTATTCAGCGGTTTCAGATCTGTGGAAGTTCTCAGATAGGAACATACGAACATCTAACGCCGAAATTTAGTTATATTTCTCTTTTATATGGCAAATTCGAGTGCCGTAAAAGAAGTAAATGTTGCGCTTGCAAAGCGCTCCTCTATTGCTCATCATCAAGAGAGCTTAAGGATCACAATCTGGTGTGCGTCTTTGTGTGTATATTTTAATGCCACATTCTTTTATTTTCAACTTGTTGTAGTGAAGTGGTGAATTGAATTGGGCCAATCCACAAGTCAGCGAATTAGGTTGTGTGTGTGTGTGTGTGTGTGTGTGTGTGTGATCGTTTAACGATTTAGCGTTGACTCAGCTACTGATGTATTTTGTGCTCATTTTGTCACAAACTTTTGAAATCGGATTAAATCATCGTTTAGGTTTTTAGTACTGCGGAGAAGTTAGAGAAATGATTTACATCAGTCATATTTCTCACTGTCTGTTTTAATTCATGTCCCTGATTGTAGCTTCCAGCAAGTTTTGAGGATGAGGTTTTTGCTGCTATTGTTTGGTATTGTTGTTGTGTAAAATGATTATGTGTGCGGAAATTTATGTTCCAAAACAAGTCGCATAGGTGTTGGGTTCCTAAGGATTCTATCCCGTTTGTTGAGACGTGTACATCTGGAATTCAGGGAAATGTCGATGCATTGTTTCTATTTATCGACTCCGGAGATAGTCATCTGATCCAATGAAAAGGGTTTTGCAGTGCTGAAAAACGTTTTGATTTTAATTTCTAGATGGTATTCGCTTCAGACGCGACCGAGACGAGGTGGAATTCGCGTTATTGTGGCAGTAAACAGCCGTCTCTTCGATTGGAAGGATGCAGATCCAAGTGATTGGAGACGAAAGACATCCAGGTATGAAAACACGATAGGGATAATTTTGAGTCGGTATTGCAAGGGATAATTTTGAGTCGGTATTGCAAGGAGAGAGGGAGAAGTGGAGGGTGATTTCATTCGCCACTTCGATCGGTCTCAATTTGAAGGCCTTTTCCGAACCTATTGTTCGTTACTTGTCGAAGTGTTGTCTCGAAGTTGTTGTTGAGAGTTGAATGATGTCAGAAAAATCTTAATAAAATGTTCGTTTTTTTTTTATTGTTCCAGTCACGATATTTAATTTGTTCTATAAAATCGGGTGGCTATGGTATAAGTCCTTAGATGATGTAGGAGCATTTTTATGAGCTGAAGTCCTGGAAATGGAGAGAGATCAGGAAGTGATCATGCTCCTCAAGTGGGAGATAAATGAGAGATACGGTAAGCTGTTAAGTTTTTGGCACTTGTTATTATTCAGTTTTGGACAAGCTTCCTCAACAGCCGTTTATCTTTCGAATGAAAACCCTCAAATTTTTGGGAACGTTTGTAGTTTATTTAGCATTTTATAGCCAGCTGGATAGGATTGAGGCTTTAGTTTGTTGATGACAACTCGACTAGAAGTTGTTCAGTTTTATTCAAAAGGAAGAGATCATGTATGCGAAGGTCGTCGATGAAGCTGGCGATCAGTGGGGGGAGATATGGGGAATAGTTTTTGTGCTTTCGATGTTTTCACAAATCGCTTGAATTGGCTGTCGTTTATATGAAATACGAACTACAACCTGTGCCACCTATACAATGTACAACCATCGACGTATATCTCTTGTTTAAGAGCTAAGAAGGTAAAGCAGCGAAATGGGTGAAGATTCCGTTCAGTGAGGTGTTGCTGAGATGATTAGTGATATCCGAGAACGATTGCTCCACATATAGCAAGACGTATTATTGAAGCAGCGTCATAAAATTTGACTTAACGCCAACCAATGGAGAGACGTGCTAATTGGAATAGGCAGCAAATTAAAAATGAGGATAAAGGTAATAAATTAACAATGAAGAAAACGATGAAAACTATGCTAGATGATTTCTGCCGTCGGATTGCTCCACCATGGTTGGAGTGACCAAACGCTTCCACCACGAGCCATTTCTGACACAATTTTCGGCCGTAATCCATTTTGGTCAAGGTCCACTTCTGTCACACGTAAATATCGTAAGCTGTATGTGAGCTGTATTTTTTAAGTAATGTAAGCTGTAATTACGGTGGTGAAAATAACCATGATGGAAATCAGTTTTAACCCTCTCTGGTTTCGTATAAACCAAACGTTATTGCGATTCGCATACAAGGCGAGAGACAGTGTATTTTTGAGTACCACAAAACCCTGTGGCATATTTGTACCATGGTTTTGAGGGCGCATTGACGATGGTAGTGATCAGTGGTGAAGATATCCGATCACATCCACCATGACGAGAACCATCTCGTTTCGGAAATGATCCACTATCAAGAAAACAAGCATAACTGTGCACTTAGCTGAATAAAGAGTTAGTCACGTGCGAATGTTCGACTTTGTGCATCGCTGTCTGTTCGGTAAACATTTTATTTTTACAGCTTGAATGAATGTTCTTGATGTCAACAAAAGCGCTCATATAATAGTGTCAATTTGAGAAACATATTCAAAGAATCGGGCAACTTTTATTCGAGAATTTGTTGTTATTTTAGTCGTTTAAAAATTGTTTTGTATATTTCACTACTCATCGTTATTCTTTTGAAGGATGTCATCATATCCATATTTTCCCTTCTTACTCCTCCACTCGTTAAGCAAACTTATTAATTAGCTCAAGCCTAGTCCATATTACTCATTTTTTGAGCCCTGTCTCTCTCTTATCGAAATATGATCATGCCAAAATAATAATCATGTAGTGCTCATCGTCTTAAAATTGCACAAAAAAATTTCAGACTATATGGTAGTACCGATATAGCATAAAGCTAACAAGAACTGATTCGAAGATTCTAACGAAGCGTTGGAGATTTTATACTTATAAATTCCATAAGCCAAAGAGTTATAACACAGTTCATTGAGTCACAACTAACGCCTTAGCGTGTGCCCTGTAACCTTACATCGAACCAATTTTAAGGGAATTTCTGGAAGCTGTTTGAATGCTATTCATCATGATGATATTGCTCTATTCTCGTTCATTTTGTTTTTTTTTCTTTTTTTTCGGCCGAGGAAGTTCCTTTCTTTGTCTTCGATGCATTTCAAGAATATTTAAAAATTCAAGAAAGAAAAGTATTTCAAGAATGTTGTCGTGGTTCAGAAGAGGTGATATACAAGCGTTAGCGTTGATAACAAACGAAAAGTTGTTTACATGTTGCGCGCGATGATGATGGATATGTATGAGAAATAAATTAGTTTGACTGATCTAGTACTGAGTCCTGAGTCCACATATAAATGAGATCTCTGCTAACGTTCCTCTTCCGCTTCCAAAGGACACTTATCGATCAGATAGGTGAGCTAACAGTTACGTGTATTAAGAAATAGTTTATGTGTAGAGATTTTGAGAATTTATTTTCTAAACGCTAATTGCTTTGAGAAATAAAAAGAATATTTTGTCCATGCTTTTTGTTCGTAGTCGTTCTTGCTGGCGCCCATTTGCCTAACTGTGTTTGTGAGAAGCGTGAAATTATGTCTACCTGCTTGATCTGGCTGTCTATCTGTAAAGTTAAGTGCCCAAAAAAAATAGAGAATCTTTGCATTTCAACCCTTAAGATCTAAAACTTGATGATTTGCAACAAATTTCGATCACAGCTACGAACCTCACTCACTATGTAAACGTCAAGCTTGTATGCGGTAAGCTAGTTTCATTTTTCTACTTCATAGCTTTCTATGGCACCGCGGTACCACAAGTCTTTTCGATCCCGTAATAAAATGTGATGTTTGTATTTCATGCCCCCGGACAACTTTGCTCACGCCAAATTTGTATGCCTGTTAGATAGTGAGTAACTGAAAGCACATAACATACACTTAGAAGAGTACTATGAGGGGGCGGGGAGGGGAAAGAAGGAGGGAAATGGCGGGGAGGAGTTGAGAAGTTGACAGTATACATTCAGAGGCGCCGAGGTATGGAGAGGGATGAGTGGGTAAGTCGGGTAGCGGTAGAGGCACGTTTTTACAGTCTCATGTAAAAGTAAAATGGGAATTTGAAGGCCGACGGAATTTTGAAGATGTCTGTCTCGTTCAAATTCTATTGTGGAATTGCGTCCCCGCTTCCGGTTAAGCGTTGAAAAGTGGAAGTGTATGATGCACAGAAGAGTGACTCGAAGTTGCATGATGTTTTCCGAGTCTGGAATGTCGCCTTCTTCGTAGGCTGCTCACTCTTTTGATAGGCATTTGTAGCGGTGCAGCAGCACGTATAGGTGCATGATCGATCACAACGCCCGGATTTGCATCGTCGTAGAACGCCGGATCGTCTTTGTATTGTTTACTAATTGTCGCAAAATCTGTAAAAAATTTCCAATCTACATTCATCCAATCTACATAAAATTCCCTAAATGTTAAGAGAGACAATGCAGTGAGGCAAACAACAACATAGTTCTTTATAAGAGAACTTGGAAAATAGTTATTGAATGTGACGAAAAATTACGAAATAAGTGGATGAAAATCATTCATCATTTGTAGGTCACTTCAACCGATAGCCTTGAAAAGAAGTTAATTTCTAATTTTATTTTTGATATTATTGAATTATTTTTTGATGTTTGATGAAGTTGTCGTTTTCCGTTGGCCATTTTGTCAAACACACAGACAACATATTTTTCCAGACTAACCGACTTGAGCCAAAAAAAACGTTAGGATAACCGGAACGGCTGAGACTGTTGTCCAACATGAGAAAGTAGCATGGACAATAACATACATCAAATCGTGTATGCAATTTCAGTGCAGACAAAAACAGCACACTAGTAGAAATTATCGTAAGGGTGGATGGCTTTCTAGGATACCATACAGTTTGTATAGGGTACTGCTACGAGACCTATATACTTTATTTATGTCCCGGATACAATAAATAGTAGCTCAAAATTTCACTTTGAATCACACTTACTTCTGCGTTGTTCGTCGCCATTTAGCGCAGCGTCAACCAATACGAGCAAACAAATATACAGGACAGAAAGTGTCATAAGTTTGGTGTGAGTGTTTTATAAGCTGAAAGAAAAATGTTTCAAGTCGACGAGTGAAAAAAAAAACATAAAGCAGAAATAACTGCAACGAAAAGAAGACTACTGTACGAAGTTGGACTACTGTAACAAAACGAATGGACCATATAACGAAAGTATATGGTGCGGATGCTTAGCTACTATACGTAGATAATAAATTTGCCTATTATGTATCCTTTATTAGCACTGTGATACATTTCAGATGACAAAAATCGCTTCATTTTTGGAGGAAAATTTCTAACGAATAGAAGTTAGCAACTTAGAAAACAAATCGAGCTCCATATCTTTAGAAAAAAAAACAAAACAAATTAGGCTCCCTATATTGATTAAGAGTGAACAGATAAATATTTTATCATATGGTACTTCGAATAAGGCTTCAAATAGCTAAAAACTAAAAACTTAGTCTAATTGAAGGGGATGTGGATGGGATTAATCGAGACGCTTTCTGCTTCCATTTTTTTTTTCATCTCGCAATGAATGACATTTTTGATATCGGAGTCCTTTTCTAGCATTTCTTCCTTCGAAGAGTTGAAGTGAGTTATATCAAGAAAGGGTTTATGTATAATTAATTGTATGTTTTGCGAACAGTTATTTTAAAGATTTAAATTTTTGGAAAAATGAATTTTAATAGAATCATCGAGGGAATGTCAAATGAATATTTTTATTCACAAAGATTTTTAAAAGCTAACGCTATTCGCTTTTGAATTATGTTTACTAAACAATAACATATGAAAATCGATACTGCATCAAACTTTAAATCATACATACAAATTTAATAACATACTGCCTAGGTAAAGGACCCTTGACGAGAATATGCGACTCGAAGCGAATGATATTGTCATCATCGACTATATATAGTGGTGACATTAGTGACACTAATCATCAATAAAAAACATCGAGTAATTTTTTTTCGTTTACAAAAATGGGACAATCGAAGCCCGTAGTACGCTCCTTTTAGTGTAAAGTGTAACTGTAATGACACTTTTGAGTGTTTTAAACTGTTAGAGGGCGCTCGCTCATCTTTCAAGTTTTTAGCGCAAATCCGAATTGTTAAAGTAACGAGTTGCAAAAGAAAATTTCTTCTCGAAGAACGAAGAAAATTTCTCGAAAAATTTAAAAAAATTATCATTTGTAATTTTGTAATCAAGCAATGGAATTTCCTTTTTTCGTAAAAATTACCACATTTGAATATGCAAAACGTTCATTGCGTTTTGTGAAAGTATTTGATGGCATACGCAAGCGATACTGAATATATCACTGGCATTGATGCTGAACGAAGAACACAAAAGTGTACGAGGTTCCACTAAGATTAACAGCTGAAATCGTAACTAAATGACTCGAAGTTTAACAAATAGCGACACAATTGATATTTAAATAACTCGGAGCCCAGCAAAATAGAGACTCAATTAGTAATTAAATGACTCGGAGCCGAGCAAATAGCGGCTCCATTAGTAATTGGAAGTTTGCCGAAACTTTTTCGTTTACTGATGAGGAAGTGAATAACGAACAACGATGACCATCACTATGGTAATTGATGAGATTCGTCTCAGTTTAAAAATAAAAAGTTTCTTTGGGGATGTACGTAGATATATGTGAACCGGTTATTCACGTTGAAGGCGTCTTTTGAATGCGTTTGTTACATGAGTGAATACCAGAACGACGATGGCAATCTTTAGTGCCGTTCACTCGGAGCATTTAACATGCGCACGAATCCGGGATCGCTGTAAAAACACTCCCCCATGTTTAACGCTAGGCTGGTTTTTGCCGCAACGGACCATCATGATACCCTCCCTCCCCACAACCCTACCCTCCTCCCCCTCACAGGGTACAGTTTGAATGTAAGCCGTAGGATGGAGCTCTAAATGATCATTTTCAGTCGAAATGCGACAGAAGGATGAGACTCTTGCAGAGCGCAACATGGTAATTTCAGGTCGCTTCCTTTGTGTGTGTTTGTTTGTACGTTTAGTAGTTTCAACTTTGGAACTGCTGAAATTAAAATTACGTATTGTGCAAAATATTTATGATCTACATTATGGGTTACCTCCTGTACACAATGGCAAACCAATTCACCTGCTCCTTCAAAAGCGGGTTTAAATTTTGGATTCGTTCTTAACTGGTCCGATCCGATTGATCGGATCGCTGGAAAACGAACCCTACATAGATTTGCTGGAGCGACTGAACCATCCAAAATATGGATTTTTATCTTTTGCAGACACTTCTTGGCAACGGCCGCTTTCATGGCTGAGTTACAAAATTACACATAACGCCGCACTCTTTGGCAACCATCCACCGATATCATCGCAAACTACAAATGATTAATTAAGCTAAATACCATCGGAATCAAGTTCAGCTCAGGAATGAGGTTCAATAATATCGCATCTTTTGTTATACTGCAGCATATGAGGACGAAGAAAATGCAAAAATTAATGAGCGTTGGATTGGGGAAGTTGTAGGCACAATTGCAAGCCGACACACAACTCATGTACTCATCATTATGCGTTTTCGCAAATCCATGGTCTGCACTGTGTCACGATGGTATTCATACTTGTATGAGGCACCACCGTAACACAGTGCAGACCGCGGTATTTTTTTGTACTTTTATGTATGTATGTGTACTTGTATGTCTGTATGTTTGGCAGTTTTGCCTAGAACCTTTAAATGTTCTGAAGTCATAAACTTTAACAAGCATAATATATCACACCTCAGGTCATCCTTTGATCCTTTGCACTGAGTTCCAAACAAATCTATCGACCCCAAAGGAAGTTATAACCCTAAAATGGGGACAAAACATTGAACTCATTTTTAACCAGATGAAATGCGCATTCGGCTGGTCGCATTGCAGAAGAACGATCGTCTGATAAGAGATGTGTAGAGCAGTTGGGTCAGGTGAAAACTGAATTTTCATCATTTGCGAGCAGTTATGAAGCCAGTCCATCTTATGGGTGAGTCGGCAAAGCTTAATAGTACAACATAGTTGCAGTAATTCTGTTTTGTAATCAAATTCTGCATTACTGAAGTTGGAATACCATAACAGATCCATCACCGTTACGCGTAGGAAGTGAAAGCTAATGACATATATGAAGACCGTGATCAAGCTTTTGGATAGGGGTGCTAAGTCAAAGGCCTAAGAACAATCACTTCAAATGGACTGTACAGGAGGTCCAGTTCTTATTTTACATAGCTTTTTGAGGAAACGACGACGATAATTAATCCCTCCGCTTTTTTGCTTCCCAGTCTTTTCATTAAGGTCTTTCTCGACTGGACCACATTCCGTCTAGGTCCACTGTTCTTGCAATTGCACGTACGTACTGCAAGGTCCTTGTTCGTCGATGGCCAGAATCGGTCCGTGCGGTTCACAGATCGATTTTCCGTGACCACAGGTCTACAAATTAATTGACAAACAATCTTGTATTGTTGTAGAAGTAATAGCACGTTACCGCTCGGGCCTTCAGTGCGGTGTTTCGATGTTACTGAGGCAATCGCACGCTGAGCACAACCATCCTTTTGGCTGCCTGTTCTTAACCACCCGCTGGCTGGGCTGTCAGTGGTATGGTGGGAAGCAGCCTGGGAATCGAACCCGGGTCTCCCCGTAGAAGTAATATATCGTTTAAAAACGCATACTTAGCTCTAGCTATTAGGGATAACTTTTTGAAAGCGTTGACGTTTTTTGAATGTGACCCATATGGCTTCATAGAGAAAATGAAACCGGGTTGGCAAGAATGCATTCTTCTGAACAATTGAACAGAACTTAAAACTAATGTAATGTACAAAAAATAAGGATGCGTAAAGATTGGACTAGAGATACGGATTACAGGTCTTTGAAAGATATGATAAAAGAGTTACGCGGTCCAGTATTGTCTCTCATTTTATCGAATAACAACATTATTTTCACTCATCCGACCACCTAAACACTATCAAAGAGCACTTAAAATTATATATGGTTATCGAGATTATCTTTATGAGATATGAACGGGAAACAAATTATGTATTATGTGGTGTTTGATGTATGTTATGTTGCAGTTTTCATTCATTGCATCCTCGAACGTTTCGCAGTTTTCTTACACTCATCGAATAGTTTTTTTCGTGCGAAAATCTCTTCCTCCATGTGTCATTTTTTCTAAACTCTCAGTTTCGAATTGTTTTAAAGATCGTTACACTTTGCTGAATTCAGTCAGCTGAAATAGAAATTGCGGCAAAGAATATAGTCGATTAAAATTGAAAAAGTAACAAAGAACATTGTTTGAACGCTGTAATTACTAATTAAATATGACTAATTAAGCCTGGCAGATCGTTTAAAAAAACAATTGCTTTAAAAGAATTAATTAAATACGACTAATTTGAAAAAATTAAAAATTTAAAAAACAATTAAAAAAAACAATTTAAAAAACAATTGCAGATCGTTTAAAAAGTTTAAAAACATTTAGAAAACAATTTTAATTAAAAACATTCAAAAAACAATACTTTTAACAATTTGAAAGTGTAGACGAAAAAAAAGACGCAGTTCCTTAGGGTGAGAAATTTCGCAAATAATTCATGCGTAGTTGATCTATTGCACAGTCGATACGCGATAATGTTCCCTCCGATGAAGCACGTCGAATGAACTTGTACAAAAATAAACCGCAAATATAAAGCGTATCAGAAGATTACAGTCACCAAATCGTTAAACATAGCAGGTTTCAATTTTCTTTTGCCGTTTCGTGGCACGCAAAACGTTTCAAACTGATATTTTTAGTTTTCTTAACAACATTGTGAACTAACTGTTCCATAGCAATATACCGGTCGGTCAATCGTGAAATTCTCCTTAATAATCGTCGTGATCGGAGCGTATCGTGATCATAGATTTTTTTTAAAGGCAATCATTTATAGCGTTTTGGCAGTAAATATTTACTTCTATGTGATACACCAGTGGATGTAGTAGCGCAGTGGTAGAGCTCGCGATTGGCATGCGGGAGGACTTGGTTCGATCCTCCACTGCTTTCAACCGTACGATTGAAAGCCCAGTTAGCGGATGGTATTAACTAGGTACAACAGCCAAAGGGATGGCTGTTGCTTGGCATGCGATTGCCTCGGTAACATCGAGACACCGCACTTGATATCCCTAACGGTAAAAATAAGAAATATGTGCAAATCGCAGGAGGAATAAAGGAGAGTGGATAATATTATGAATAGCACCACAATCGATATGTTGCAAAGTGACACCAAAAAGGATGAAAAAGACAATTCGAACGGTCTGGGTCTCATGATAGACAGGAATGAGATCTTGTCTGCGGCGAATGCAACAACTTGTTGAGGAGGAAAGCAACGGCAAGGGAAGAGCGTAGTGGTTGACGTTCTTTCAAACAATAGGTGATCGAATGATCGATACGAGTAACATGACGATCTAAATGACATGGAGTCTTTGATACAAACTTTACCATATGCTATTGTTTAGATCATCAACAATTTCCGAAATTCCCAAGCAACTTAATTAAGCAGACTCCTCGTTGAGAACATGAAAAGGTCTGCGATTGAGTGGGCTGGCCTCTTGTTTTTTTCTACTTATACTCTTGGGTATCATCAACTGTTTTTTCCATGAGCTTAGATAGGTCAAACTGAGATGAGATCATTGCGGATTTTCAATATCAAAGATGGCGACTTTCTAAAACTTATGCTCGATATTTATTGATTTTTACAATACGTTATTTAATTTAAGCGTAGGTCTATCCCTCCTAAACTTTTGGCCAAAAAGTTTGCGCTTTCTTGGAGATGCCTACGATAGACGATATATATAGCTGTTTAGAGTCATATAGCTCAATGGTGTCGATATTTTCATATCCTTAATTTTTTTAAAATAACCATCCTATAATCTTATTTACTTTTCTAATGATTCCCAACAAGACTGTGTCATCTCCACATTGTGTGATCACTTCAAGCTAGGCAAACAAGTTCCATGTGAATGTTTCGCTTTGATTTTCACCCTTTTGATAAGTGCTCCTATCAGTGATTTGAAAAACTCCTGCACTGATAATTCGCGTATCGTTTAGAGGTCATTTGTTATAAGGTCATTAAAACGTGCTCGTTCCATCATCACGCTTTTCACTTCTCTACTCACGGTGACTATTTGACACAATGATCTATCTTCTCTACTCATCAATTCAAATCATCAAAGTACTTATGGGGAATGTCATCGAATGAACTCAATGACATTCCCCACAAGGAATCATGCAATTCTTGTTAAATTTCCTGATCGATCAAAAAAACGATCGATGTTGTTCGATCAAAAATCGATCGATGCTGTACTTGTTCAATGTAGACACCAAAATAATGATTTCTTCGAACAGTGTTAATGGCACTTTCAACAAGCTCTTATTCATTTTTCGATCTTAACCTAACAAATCTGATCTGTACTGGCTATTTGTATCAAATCTGCAATGCGTTTTTGCAATTTGCAACTTCACAACTTTTCAGTTGTACCACATTTAAAATGTGGTGCAGTCCGAATTGTACCAAATCGTATCACACTGTACCCTGTGCAGCATTTGTCCTGTACCATTTCTATAATTTGTGCAGCTGTTTTATGGAGATAGAACGAATAAGGGTAAAAAAAAGAAAAAAGAATTGCATTAAATTTTCGATTGCTATGTCGTCTCAGATTTGGTAACCGTCATATTCAACGTCGTCTCGAGTTCGGCTACTTGAACGGTTGCTGAGAGGTCGTGTGTACTTTCGCTATGCTCGTTGCGTTGATGGGTTGTGGAACGGCCGTCAGATATGACGGTTACCTGCGAATATGTTGAATAAGCAGGCGCGAATCGACCAACGGCGAAATCCATCAGAGTATGACTGGGGTTGGCAGTGGCACGCCAGTACTTGAAAATTGGTCACAATACGCAATGACAGTTTCGTGTCACGGCGAGTACGGTCCGCCGATAAAGACCGCAGCCCCTACTGCCTTGTAGGTACTTCGTGGGAGAAGAAAGGCTAGGAGAAGGAAACTCCGAAAAAACCGAAGCCTACGTCGCCAGCAGGCCGGCCACCAAGCGTTGTACTACCGGCCACAGCAATATGGAAAGTAAGATGGGAAGATCCGATGCAACGTCTGTATGGGGTTGCTTGGATGCGGCGAGCTCAGGATCGTGACAGATGGAAAAATTGCCAGCTGCATCGATCGGGAGAACGATGAAATCGATGAAATCACAGCTGTTCAAGGTATATCGTCTCAACTGACACGATTCATAAACTTCGATTCTAACTGGATATCCATCCGCTGTTCTTACTTCACTGAGCGAATGAATCACTGGCTCGAAATGTGTCTAGTTAATTTCATTAAGCGATTTTTAGCTTATCCCTCAATCGATGAATGCTGAGTCGTTTATATGTGAACGCTTCCGAAATTGGTCACAATAAGATTCTCTCAGAAGAAAATTGTATAGCAAAATGCAAAATGCAATCAATATACGATTTTTTTTGCAATTTATTCATGCGATCAACCAGTTTCTTTTTAATTGCATGCAAATGATAAAATATGCGGATCGTTGTTGCATTTGTATTTGCTTATTAGCATATTGGTTCACTTATGTTCTAATTGACCCCACACACGCTTGTGCATATATTTTGCAACCGGTTCGTCCTATGCACTTTTGCAATTTGCAGTCGATTCAACACGCACTTTTTTGCAATTTGCAAACAATTCATTCTTTGCGCCTTTGCAATTTGCGTAGCAAGGTATATTATGTGATTGCTATGACCATGCAGCTTGTACGATGCATACATATTATGCGTTTGAGTTCGAAATGGGGAATCATTGAAGCTATCTAGATCTGTCAAACATGATAGGTATGAACAACCTATATGGCAGCGACGGCCACAAAAATTTTTAAATTATTGGTCAATTCCAAAACAGCTGTGTCTAAATTCACACAATTAAAATCGTTGAACAGCCAGCTGGATTGCAAGAGAGGTGAGAAAGTGAGGGGAAATGAACTATTTTGGAGGGTGTTCGTACGATCGATCGACTCCAGTGAACGTGTAATATCGGTAACCCACATTTTGAGTAGCTCTACCGGAGTGCATGCTCACTTGTTTACGATTTGTACAGCTGCAAACAAAATGCGTGCAAATTTTTGACACAGTTTAAGTTGTTTATCGGCCCATTTTAAGATGATGAATTATTTTTAAAGTTGGCAAGCGGTCGGTCGGTCGCCTCTCGTGTTCGGATAATAAAGTGGGAAGCCATTAGAGTAGCAAACGGCAACAAACGATTGACTGACTTGTAAAACACGGACGCTCGAATACGGGGCCCTCATGGGTAGAATAAAGCTTAGCCAAAGGGCGATACAATGCTATGTTATATATGGCTAGCACAACAGCAGCGTTAGTGATTGGTAGGGGGAATAAATGAACAAAAAATGATTACTACTTTTAGTTTTGTTGTCCATAACACATTTTAGACAATGACATTTATTCATGATACATTTTGCAAAGGGATGCAAAGGGATTTTGCAAACACAAAGGGATTTTGCAAAAAATGCAAAAAATGCAAAAGCGCATGAAAATAACCGGTTGATGAGGATGTAAATTATTCGCTATCTAACCTTTTTTCTCCTCGCTGGCATTTATGAATGTCATGGAGTGGAGGCGTACTGGCGCGCTTTTCAATGCCACCTTTTATGCGAACTGATCGTATCACTGATAACATTTTTATTGAACAACGCCATGAAACAATCAATTGACACTTCATCATTGGTGAATTTTGGCTACTCTTCAGTTCACTCGCCAATAGTGTGAATATTGGTTCATGGGCCCGACAAACCATAGGACAGAAAGCTTAGCGGAGAGGAGAGAGGAGAGGAAGGAGAAAGAGGAAAGTGCTGGGAGAATTTTTTAAGAATGGTGGCAGTTCAGGAAATTTTCAAGCGGCTAAAAAAATTAGTCCCAATTCAAAAATTTAGTATAACACTAGATCAGCCGTAACTGGAGAGTAGCTATATAGTAAAAGGAGAATCAACAGGAGCAATATTATTTAAAAAAACGATGAGATCATAAAGCCAAACCTTGGCCAGTGGCGATGATTCACAAGACGGTTGTTCATTGGGTGTTAACGCGTCACGTGATCGAATGCATCACGAGGCACTCATTCAGATCATTCAAGGAAAGGGAAGAATGGAAAAAACGATCG
>JPKZ01001317.1:112469-125646 GCA_000803305.1 Toxocara canis
CTAAACAGAGTAAGTTTGCATGAATTTTCAACCGGTAACGTTGCATTACCCGAAAGACACAAAGGCGAACCTTTGTGTCTTTAGTATATATAAGATCTTATACTAAAGATGCCACAGATCTTATACTAAAGGCGAACCTTTAGTATAAGATCTGTGCAAGCGGTCTGAGCAGATCAAAGTGAAACGGACGTTTGTCATTAAGGAGTTAGTTGTTCATGCAGGTGATTGGTCCGCTGGGTGAGGCGCTAAAATGCTTACTAATGGCAACCTCTTGCCATACATTCCTGCTTGTTCCTGCAACGATCGAAAAGTTTATTGAATTGATGGCACCAATAACTTGTCAAAAATGTCCGATTCCGGAATCACTGTTTTTATGAATGACCAGAGTTATGAGCATCCCAACAATACTTTTGTAGTCTTCAACTGAACAACCAACCAACAGTTCTTGTTGTAACTGTTATGGTGCACTTTATGTAGATCATCATGCGTTTGCTGCATTCGTGTATCATCGTGCAAAATTGCTGTGAAACGTTACAAAAGGCGCGTTTTTGGGTGCAATGGCAATGTTATGACGACGCCCTATCTACGCATATGTGTATGTGCGCGCATTTACACGTTCTTCTTTCGTTTTTTTTTTCATTTGTTTCATTTCAGAAACCAATTGATAAGCTAAACCAATTGATAAGCTAAACCAATTGATAAGCTAGGATCATGAAAGTTGTTTGGCGTAATCAGCACATGCAAAAGCCGAGCGGCATTTACGCTCAATTTCATTACCGATCGTTGACACCGTGGTGACACTAAGAGCGTTTAAATGCACAATTAAATAGGCAGAATTTTGGCTGCTGGTCGGTCAGTTTGAATTTTTCATCGACTGACTGTCAGAAAAGTCGAAAAAGTGGTGTGTATTTTATTTTCAACTCAAGAGCCACAAGCGGACATATGCGAGGACCGATATGATATGATGCACTTTGATGACCCACTCATTAGACCGGTCGGTTTCAAAAATTGCTTAAAAATTATGGAAATTCATACCACACCTGATCCAATAGTTTGTGCACATCTTCCGCTAAAGATTCGCTTCTGTGTGCTCTCATAAGAAGTGCACATCTTCCGCTAAAGATTCGCTTCTGTGTGCTCTCATAAGAAGTGCACATCTTCCGCTAAAGATTCGCTTCTGTGTGCTCTCATAAGAAGTGCACATCTTCCGCTAAAGATTCGCTTCTGTGTGCTCTCATAAAAAAAAATGTTTCTTTAGTGATCGATTTATGTATGAGTGGAAAATCATAGAGCTAAGTTAGTTAAATTTTAAATTTTCATCGTTTCTAAAAAACTTATGCAGTCGAGTTGTTCGATGAATGAATCGATTGGTGTAAGATGAGAGCTAAAGAATCGCATAGCTTCCTCGTTTTGATCGATCGATATACAATCTGATCGATCATAAGATGTAAAATATTATACAAAATTACTCCTTGGCCTATATAAGTAACGAACATATCTCATTATGTTCACTCTAGAGCACACTGGCACATTGAAAAATTTATTTTGAATTTTTTGCATATCACCGATACGAAATGAGCAATTAATCACATGAATGTCATACGTTTCGTTGCGACGACTAAATTGCAGAAGTGAATTTCTTTTTCTTTCTTTATTTTTTTGCACACTGATCGTTGTTTATCTTTGAACTGAAACAATATTGTTTAAGGCTTTAAATGATCATCAACAAACAACAACAACACACGTACGATAAGCGGCAATGCAATTCTGTTCGAACATCAACTGTACTTAAGAGGTCGTTTATTTTTTCTTTTTTTTTTTTAAAGGACGACAAGTACATAAGAACGATCTTTCTACAATATGCCTACAACTCACACAATTTAAAACATTTTTGGCGATATGCCAGCAGTAAACGAGTCTTTCCGCCGAAAAAAAAAAGAAGGGTATTAGCGTTTTCGTACGTAATTCAAACGTTCATCAACAATGAGGCGGCATTCAAGGTTGAAATGTTTAATGATCAATTTCCGTACTTAACAACCAAACAAACAGATATGGACTTTTCTTTGAGATGTAGGAAAATGGAAGCAATAATTTAAGTCCTTAGGTATAATTTAAAAATCGTCTTAAAACTTATGCTTAACAAATGATCGCATTATTTTGAGCGTAACGAAAATATCGCTGGCGTATTGTTTTAGTTTAGTTTTTAATCCATATTTCTACGATATCCGTTTAGATCTTATTACTTTGCCCATAGTTATTACTGTGATGAATTTCCATACTCGATTGAAGCCTTGAAGTACTTTTACTTAGAGAAAAATTACTGATTATGGTACTTGCTAAACAAGTTAAAAGTCTATTCCCTTGTATAAGAAGTACAAATTATTCGTCCTATATGGTTCTTATAACATGAGCGTTGGCGACAAGGCGATTTCAAAAACTACTTGTAAATAATGTACGTTCATATTCCAACAGACCAATCGCTTGTGCGGATCCGTTCTTGAAGATTCATTTTTCTATGGCGTTGTAGATGGAAAATATAACTTGATCGGTTGTAAAACGTAGACAAATATTTCTATACCTTTAAATGGCCTATAGTTTCTCTTTGGGTGGACCAATCGACTCATAGACGAGTATCGGAGTTATCCTGGGCAGGAGATCATAACTAACGAGTGCTGTGGTGCCAACTTCAGTAGTTGAGCATTTGAAGCTATCGATGAAAAATGAAAGCGCTAAGTGCACATAAACACGCACAGACAACAGCATTGCCATATAAAGCGCTTTACGAATCCAAATTTTGCCAAAAAGATTTTATAGAGAGGAAATTTTAACTGAAGATTCGTAAGGACTATCAGCTTAACGAATTGAAATATGAAAACTTTTAAAGTTTTTTTAAAAATATTTTGTAAAATATATTCTTAAGTATATTTTTAGGTATTTAAGTATTTAAGTAATGAAATATTTAGGTATTTTAACTATTTAGGCATTTTTAAGTATTTTTAAGCATAAAATATGAAGACTTAAGAAATATGAAAAAAACTGAAATATTTTTAGAATACATAAGCAGTCGAGTAATGCTCGTGAATTCTTTAAACTTTTGTCCTTTCGGGAAGTACCTCACCATGTTCAAGCAAACTGGAATCTTTCTTTCACGTTCCCCTATATACTTGGAAGAGGATTTCTTTCTTGAAGTTCAAAAAAATGTCGATTTCGAGGCGACAACTTTGACCAAAAGTATAGGTAGGTACTTACGCGAATTAAAGAATTCTCTTCCGCACTTCAACGGATGATAATTAGCGTAGATGATAAAGATGAGTATTGAAAGAAAAAGTAAAAGAAGCAACAGCTATCGGGGGAAAAATTTATCGAGAAAAATCGACGCTAACGATTTGCTCGCTTTTCATTAATTAGTTCCGGAATAGTCACTGAAAAGCTAAGCTGAGCACATCACTTTGGAAATTTTAGCCGCTTAGCCGCCGAAAGAAATGACCATAGAACTTACTCATAACATCAACGGTCAACGTGTATGGATCAAAAGAGTATGCAGAAACGTTCGATGACGAGGAAAATTTGGGGTGTATAAGCCGTTCGAAGAATTAATCTTTAATTTAGCTGTCAAAAAGAATACAAAATGTATAGCTCACTACATCAAAATGTATAGCTCACTCCGTAGTAGCAAGATTAGGGTAGACTCAATGGTTTTTGTGCACTTTGGCAAAATCGTATTTGCAAAGCGCATTGCGGTGATGCCACCCGTTCCTTGGGTATCTGTATTAGCCCAGGTAGTCTTGAAGCTGAGGACGACTGGAAATTCAGTTGATGATAGTTAGCACCTATAATGCGCATCCAGGATAGCCACTCGCAACAGTTCTCCCATATCAGCATACATCAACATACGATGAAAATATGGATGAGAAAGATATGGTGAAATGGATGAAACCTGCATATGTCGAAATAGGCAACGTATCTTAAAACCGATCGGTTTTAGGAAAAGCGAAAAACGATTCTTTCTCAGGTTTTTACAAGTAGCTAGTTAGTCATTTCATTAAAGCACTGCATAATTATGCATGCATGATTAGCTTCAGGTATTTGTACAGCCGGCTACTCTGATAGTCATACATAGCAAAGGGCGATCTTCTGGAGTATATTCCCATTTTTTAATAATTAATGATGGTATATACGTGAAAAGGGAGAAAAAACGAGACGTATCAAATGGAGATTAATGTATTGCAAAAAGTTGGAGAGCACTCTCTCAGCGTGCGTAGAGAATAATCTTCGTGAAGGTTAGGTGGGGAGACCAAAACAGAGCAGATCGAATAAATTCTTTGCGTTCTTGCACACCATACGGTAGGTGCACTTCGATCTTTCACGCACCTAAACAACACCGTAAACAATTCGTTTGGCACGTGTCCCTATTTGTTTACTGAACGCATACAACAAAATTTCCATTTAACGCTAGAATGTGTTATGTATTTTCATGTAAGGCTAAAATGTGTTACGGATTTTCACTTAACGCTAAAATGTGTTATGGTATCGCAGTAAGTCGAACAACTAAGATGGATCCCATTTGTTTGTGCATACAATGCGACTATTATAAAAATGTTCATTAGCGCATGAGCTGCACGTAAGACACTCGTCATGTCATGCGGAATACAGTTTATGTTTTTTATTTACTACAATCCATGATGCAGAAGGTGATCGAAAATGTTCCAGGAAAACAATTCCTTTAATTGATCTAATGGGCAAACTTAGTTTTGCATTACTTTCAAGTTGATTAGCTAACAAAACCAATGTACAATTATACATGCAATATGATCGGGGAGCTGCGATACGCGATATCGATATCGATAATTTATGAGCAATGATCACAGCCTTACAAAGACGCCTCACGTCCTAATTAATAGAAGCGTTTCAATTTGTAATTATTCATTCCCTTAGTTAGTAATTTTGCCGCTCATATTCTTCGACGGTAACTTCCACAACTTCATCCTGATATGTTAGCCGTATGCAATCCGAAAGGTTAATCAGTTTATCACATAGACGATGTAAGGATGTAGAAGATTACAATTTGATAGCAGCATCTGAATGCTTAGTAGGCACGCTTTCGTGGATGGAAATTTTGCGCCATGAATAATTTTTTTCAGATTTTTTTTCAGAATTTCCACGCTTCGAGCAAGAAAAGTCCGTTGCACAGCTACCGACGACGCTCACTTCCGCAAGCATCGATCCTCGCTGATGTCCATCACTACCAGCGATTAACCGGATGCATGGACATGTTCACCAGCAGCGAACTTCGTGACGTTTGACTTTGGCTCTTGGTACTTCTTCGTGCGGTCGAGGTTATGGTCTGTCCTATTTTTCGTTGCAAATTTCACTTTTTAAGCAGCGAGAAATACAAACGTTATACATCTATGATTCGTTCATGTCAAAAACCAAAAAAAAAAACGGAATGCCATGAACTTTATTAGTTGCTATCATAGTCACACTAATGAAAGCTTGATCATTGTTTTTTGCTGTATAGCAAATACCTTCATAGATGCTCAATCTCTTTTAAAAAATTCGAATGCTTGTAAAATAATTTTAAAATAATATTCAGCTTTATTTTTTTTGCAAAACAAACGAAAGGTGAAATATGGTGATGCATTTTATTCGCTCACATTCCAACTTTATTTCCGCTGACAAAAAAAGAGAATACTAATTGAACACCACTACCGTCTTTACACTGTTCAACTCAGCGAAATGAAAAAAAAATTCATTGGAGCAAAAAACTTTTAAAATTTCTCAGTATATTTTGGCGAAAAAAAAAAAGAAAAACCAAAAACCACACAACTCATCGCTAAGTTTTCGACTTTAATATTAGCTATCAGTAACGATAATACTTATTGAACTAACACAAAGAAATACTTTCTATAAATTTTACAAAAAAAAAAAGGCTTAATACGATCTTTTTTCCTTGGTACAGAATATGAACATTTAACGGAACTACCAAACATTCGTTCTTTTATCATCGAGTCGTTCTCATCGAGTCAAACAAAGTAAGGAGAGCTTAGCGGGAGATATAGTTATACATATATACATATATATGTATATGTGTACATCTAAAATGTATATAAAAAGTATAAAAAAGTGTATTTGTAAATTAAAATAAGTAATTCAATAGGACGATTTCAGTATTAACTATATCTCCCGCTAAGCTCTCCTTACTTTGTTTGACTCGATGAGAACGACTCGATGATAAAAGAACGAATGTTTGGTAGTTCCGTTAAATGTTCATATTCTGTACCAAGGAAAAAAAGATCGATTTCAAATTCAAGCACAACAAAATGTTATTTTCAAAAAATCGGACTGGATATGCTAACTTTGATGGCTACAATTTGCTAACTTATTTACTGTTTAAGAGACAGTTAAGTAATGGCTTGTAGGGTAAGATCGTAATCGGTGATCTTTAGTATAATAGACTATGTACTACATTATGGTGTCGTTTGAGAGTGTGACGCGATCAGCATTTCCAGAAAGCAAAAGGATCAAGACGAGATGGCTGTCACATCCTTGGACTATCTTGGTCCTATCCCAGAAAAGGCAGGACACGAAGCAATACAAATTGGAAAACACAACATTTACTCTGTGCGCTTTACAGTTTCCCACATTTTTCGCGGCTGTTTTCCAAAAATTGGTGACTTCCATTCCGAAACATTTTAAGTTATCTCTTATGCTGACTGTGTTGTAAGACGTTCACCGCAGAATACTATAAGCAGAAGTAGTGGTTCATGGAATTGAACTCGAGCCTAATTTTTCCTCTCCCTCATTTTCGTCACCAAAATTCTTCCGTGTATCGACGCAAAACCAGAATTAGCTTGAACCGTACGAAATTTCATCCCCGGAAAAGCCTCTATAGATCATGCATGTTCATGACACTTGCTTTTCTAGCTAGTTATGGCGTTGAACGCATAAATCGAATAAACACAAACAAACCTATGCATACATACGCATATAGCTATGTATGGACGGAATATCGCCGTAATGTGCTTTTGTGATGACACAAAGAGCATAAAAACGGATGAAGCAAGAGGCAGCAGCGTTTGAAAAAAAAAAACGAACGTCGAAAGTGCTGTCATATGCCAACGGTCAATTAATTTAGCTTGCCGCGTAACGTACCAGCCAAAAAAAAGTCATTAAACATTGTGAGAGAATTTGCAAAAACTCTCCGATTTCCAATTTCCGAAATAAAAAAAATCGACAATTTACGACTAATATGGTCAGAAAAAATTCTGTATAAATCGACCTTGAAAGTCCGATGAGAAAAAAACTACAACATCAAAAAAATCGTCATGAGAACATAAGATCCCGCTAGATGATGACGACAGAGCTGAGGGGCTATCGGCAAGGTTTTGGACTATGCGATAGAGGATCGCTCGTGCCAATTTATTTTTGTCTGAGGGGATTGATTGTGTTATGTTAAGATGAGGTACAGGTGAGGTTGTTCGCATTTCTTCCAATTATGTGGGATGGGAGGGAAGGACTATGGTGGACCGGAGGAAAGGACTATGGGGAATCGGAGGAAAGGACTATGGGGGACCGGAGAAAAGGTCTATGGGGGACCGGAGGAAATGATTTATGGCGAAATTTGTTTGTATAGAGTTTAATATGGGAGGGAACTTTTGGGAAGATTGTTTGACTGGAAGAAGAAAAAGGCTAAGCAAGATTGGCTAGACATATTTCTAAAGTCGATAGGCATTTGGAAATGATTGTTCACAATACGATTCTTCGGGAAATGTTTAAAATATTTATTTTGCAAGTGTAATGTTTGTGCTCAAAATTTCTTGTTATTTTAAGTGCAGTGATTATATCTGGCGGTCGGTTTGAATGATGGTCGCGTTCCGTGTCGATCATTTGGCAATCGTTCTAGCAGCATCGACAATGAACGATGGTGTCATGCGTTTGTCTGGCGGCAATGGTCATGCATGCATGCGATCATACCAACTGGAAGAGCGCTGCGCACACGATCAAACTACAATTATGAAGTGATGTAGTTTAGTAAAATGTAAGTAAATTTAATTTGTCTGAGGCAAGGAATCACCTTGGGTTTTCTACTATGTTTGCAACCAGCATACCAGCTGGCATCTGCATCTAGCTGCACCAACTGCACAAGAATTTGTCCATAAGGGTGTACGCGAGAGAGGGGAGAAAGCGTTAAATATTCAGTCCTTTCATAACGGCATTAAATGGCGAGAGCCGTTTTCTTTTTTGCTTGCTTTGCTCACAGCAAATATTTGATCAGTTCCAAGAAGTGACAGACAGGTATATTGAGTAATTTCCTTTGCTCTAGGTGAGGGCGAAAAAGGAAAATATATCGAATTCTTTCTACGCAACCTAAGTAAATCGTAAGTCGTAAGAAGTAACGTGAAGCTCCAGCTAATAGGTAGCATTCCGCATAGCTCCGAGAAGAACAGAAACTTCGGGTTCGACCATCGGAATGGCCTAGCTGCGGCTTCAGTTTTGGTCCAGAAGACAGCCTGGCTTCGGCCATGATCCTAGGTTTCCTGTATCGCTCCATCCCGATCCTGACTCGGACAAAGAAAAGTTCTCTTTCGGCATCAGAGGGCTGTCAGGAGCCCTAGTCAGACGTTTTTTAATGGAAGCAAAGGATGCCCCTTTACCTGAACTCCTCGCCGCTAAAAAGTAGCTTCACGCCACTTTACTCTCTTACTCACACGTTCTCTCTCTCGAGTATCACTGATCTTACTAGCGTTCGTGATGATGTTGGAATTGGCAAGCAAGTGCTGACAGATGGCAAATAGCTTCATGTGAATCCATTTTTTTCTGATGGCATTGCTTGTATTGACCGAAATCCAAAAGTTACCCGAACCGCCATTGACCAGAGAGATCAATAGATAGGCTAATCTAGCTGAAACCACCGAGAACTGGTGTCAACAAATTGAGTTATGAAAGCCATCTCCACCGCCGACCATCTCATAAATGTTGCGCCACTTTCCAGTCATTTCCTAAACTTTCGAATTAGGCTGGTAAAGTCGTGATCGCTGAAACATTTTCAAAAAAAAGGACTCACTCCTTAAAATTTTCGTTAAACTTTCTTTTCAACACAATGGTCATTTAAAAAATCTCCTGAGAAGCGAATTCACTGCGAAGCGCTAAGGATGACCACAAAGCGCTAAACATGAACACAAAGTCCAGGTATAGATATATTTTAGCGTACAATATGTTTTATTTGAACTGTGAAATTTCCGCTTGAAAAAACTCGACTATGAATTTTGCCTAGTCTATTTTTCTGTCTTTCATCTGGATTTTGCACCATCCATCTTTAAACGAACTGAAATTTTAATTCTTAGCTTCAATGATTTAAAAATGCCACAACAATATAAAGTGACAGTTTTTAATAGTTAAATAAATTTCTAAATGAACGCTTTACAAGATAGCAATACAAATGTGACCTTCGACAATGTGTGATTTCTGACATTACTTTGAGTGATGGACTTTTTTTTGTCATACTTTTTTTTCTGCGATGTTCGCAAAATAAAACTGTTGCTTGCTGCCTTCACTTCTTTTATTGTTTCGGTTAAACTACCATTTGGTTTAGTTGTCATGCGTCATATACGGTTTAACGCAATGGAGTGCACTGCCAAAAGTTCACGTAAAATTCAAGTCCGAAGTCAATCTAAGATTAAATTCAGGTCAAAAAGACTTTTTGAGTATTCTTGAAGTTCAACTACACTTTTGTTACTTTTTGAACTTTACACTCCAAACGCGTTTCGAATGCACTCATCGAACGTTTGACAATATAAGTGTTACTGATGAGTACGGAAAAATTATACAACAACAAATCGGTACAGTCTTTTATAGTTTCGTCGGACCTCATATACTATGCAGCTAGAATATTGGACTTTTTACCGCACAACTTATTTTGACTAGGAGAAGTTAGTTTTACCTGTATTGCCAACAACCAATCCTCGGCCTTAACACATTTTGAAAATATGACATCTGATATTCACGTGTGCGGCAAGTGCCTCTTCACGTATGAACCTATTCGTGCATGTATCGCGTGCATGTGCATGGCTTATGCTTAGTTTTGAATTTATTTCAGATTCTCGATTCACTTCTCATATGACGATTACAAGCGGTGATAAGGAGTTGATAACAAAAGTTTCTTTCGGCTTCCGAATGGAAGGAGGATCCATTTTTCCCGGTGTTCGCTACAAACTGCTCTCCCATACGCAAAAGCAATCGTCATAAAGGTCGCAGATTCAGGTAGAGCAATACTATACGGCAATTTGGAGTCCATTCGTTTGTTTGCGGAGGTATAATGTGGAGAGAGTTTAGGATAAACCGTAATTGTCTTTGAATCAGCAACAATTACTGATAGTAACGCAGTACATTCACGGGGCGCTAGCACGACGTCGTTTCGTCGAAATGGTTGGAGATGACACTTTATAACACATCTCAAACAGCTCAAAAATGGTGTCTTCAGCTGCTTGGGTATATCGGCCACTGAACAACACAATCTGCCGTTTGGTCACAGAAACCCATTTGTATCGCGAAAGAAACCTCAGAGAATATCCCCAATCAGTTAAAAGAGCGACGACGATATGCTCTCCTGCTTAGAATTTCAGTCATTATTGCAAAGTTTTCGAATTGCCTACGCTATGGATTTTCATTAATCATTTAGTGTATATATCCAGAGAAAGTCGTAGTGAGATCAAAGATCGGTGATTTGAGCCATGTGGAGGTATGCATGTGAATGGCACTGGACGGTACGGTGAGGTGATGTCCGATGCGACCGATATGTTGCCCGATAAGGAAGGTGACAAGCCGTTGTGTGCACCCCCCTCCCCAACCGAAACACAATCGTCCTCTCTGAACTGCTTTAGACTCATAAAAGAATGAATGACCTTGTGGGTGGGCATACTGCGATCGGCGATCGTTATGCTAACGAACGGATTTTAATAAATATCAAAAGGTTAAGGCGACGAGCACAGAAATGACCAATATGAATGGTATTGCCTGGATTGCCTAGGGAACATAGATATAATATGCCTTTTATGTGATTCTTATTAAGTTTTTACTGCTGAATTTCATATTGGCAAGTTGTGAAATTCTTAATATTTTGCCGATAAATTCAATGCTCTCGAAAATGCCGAAAATTTAATTTTTCGAGCAACAAACAGCAATTTGGAGCCCACAAATGATCCGTTTATGTCCAGAATATGTCAACTTACAACTCTACTTCCGGTTTTCGGGTCTAAAAGATCTTGATATTAAACGGCATTAAATTAGACATAAATGGCCAAAACCAATCAATAATTCACTAATTTATAGTTCGAACACCAGTACTCTCTGCAATTCTTCCATGCACTCTCTTTCCTCTTTGCCTTCAATTTCGATTACGACGAACTTTCTTCGTTGCTCTTGCCTATTTTTAACACTACTGCAATAGTGCACGCGTTTAAATGAAATCTCAAAAGATGAGTTTTATGGATTATATATAATTCTTTTAATTACATGTGATATATATTTATTATTTCTAATTACATATTTAATTACTAATTATTACGTATAACTAATTATATATCGAACTACATATGAGATATCAACAAATTTTTGGCTCATTTACATTCTCTTTTCCATAAAGCAATTGTCAGTTAAGCAAGTCAATAAATCACAGATCTTAAAAATGAAAAACTGAAACGAAGAAATAATATAAGAGTATCAGATAGAAGGTACAACTCGTTGAATATACCGATTGATTATGTTCGGTACGGTTCATTGTTTTAGTTGTTTCTCGTCAGATGAAAGTGAAACGAATTCTATTTTCGTTACGGAAATTTTCTCTTTGAAAATATGATTTCTTTGACTCTTTGAAAAATATAATTGCTTGAAAAAAAAATCATTCTTTGAAAATATTCGAAAAACTTCTTTTCTCAATACACTGTTGCCTTTGAGCTGAATAGTGTAATGTAGTGATGTTGTGACGTGGTATATTTATTGTGGTTGTATCTGATTGTTCCCCTTTGTATCATATTTGTATCCTCTTTGTACTGTCGTAAAGGTAGTTCTTGCCTATCGACTAAATAAAAGATTCGATTCGATTCGATTCGATTCGATTCGATTCGATTCGATTCGATTCGATTCGATTCGATTCGATTCGATTCGATTCGATTCGATTCGATTCGATTCGATTCGATTCGATTCGATTCGATTCGATTCGATTCGATTCGATTCGATTCGATTCGATTCGATTCGATTCGATTCGATTCGATTCGATTCGATTCGATTCGATTCGATTCGATTCGATTCGATTCGATTCGATTCGATTCGATTCGATTCGATTCGATTCGATTCGATTCGATTCGATTCGATTCGATTCGATTCGATTCGATTCGATTCGATTCGATTCGATTCGATTCGATTCGATTCGATTCGATTCGATTCGATTCGATTCGATTCGATTCGATTCGATTCGATTCGATTCGATTCGATTCGATTCGATTCGATTCGATTCGATTCGATTCGATTCGATTCGATTCGATTCGATTCGATTCGATTCGATTCGATTCGATTCGATTCGATTCGATTCGATTCGATTCGATTCGATTCGATTCGATTCGATTCGATTCGATTCGATTCGATTCGATTCGATTCGATTCGATTCGATTCAATTCAATTCAATTCAATTCGATTCGATTCGATTCGGTTCGATTCGGAAAAGTTACTGTTCGTCGAAAACGCTTATTGCATAGCCCAACAAATCGCCAAACTCAAATTTCGTTGCCGTCAAACAATGCCACTTGTTTGTCTTTAAAGATTTTCTCGCGTGACTATCGCTTACATTGTTTCAGCTAATACCACTATTCAGAGTCCCTTCTTCTTCTGGCGAAAATATGAAGACAACCAAACGAATGCTGTATCAAAAATGTCCTTTTCTTTTTTCAGGTGCATAGCTTTCAAGTTTCCTATTTTTTAAATTAGACCAAACAACTTTGTTGTTTTATATGGAGACCAATAAGAAAATGGAAGATAGTTGAAAAAGCACAGGAAAATTTATAATTGTGTAATGAGAGAAAGTAGTATGGGTTATCGGTCGTTTCAAATTTCTCTGTGGTACCATTGAAGCTAATGAACAAAATTGCACCCCGCTTTATGCCTACACTAAGTTTCTTAATACCAA
>JPKZ01001318.1:8190-19152 GCA_000803305.1 Toxocara canis
GAAGCCAGCCAGAGCTCCTTACCGGTCGATCATACGCATTTTGCAACAAGGTCGGTATGAGCAGGCACCAACGTTCTGTGCGTATAGCAGTTGTTGAAATGGGGAGCTGTTCTCGTTTCTTTCTCGAATTCGTCATAGCCTTTTGCAACGAAGTGTCGCAGTCAGGAATTTGTGAAGAAAGAACTAAGTGTGGTCGAGGAAGGAAGACATAACAGCGCGAGAAAAAGAGATCGCTGAAATCGGACAAATGTAGGCGTCGGCAGTCACGCGGAAGAGTGATATTAAAAGCGTTCTTAATGATTCAGTATTTTTGCGCCTAGCAGGGATGCAAAAAGACTCAGTCGATGGCAAATGCTTTAAATTCAAGTATTCCAAACAACTTTTAAAAAAATCACCAAACCAGTTAAGAAACATCACCAAACACCACATCGACTCCGATATTCACTGTTGCAAACCAGCCCATTCCGGCTAGTTCCTCCGGCAGCTAGCTTGCATGCAAAACGCAAGAATATAAGAAAATTGAAATACCGATGATATGAAGGATCGATGACGATAACAAAAACAAATGGATCGTAAAATGTACAACGATATTAGTGAGAATGCACCGTTTCACGACATGTGAGCAGACGATTATTTCGGACAAAAATTTTTGCCCACTTCCTTCCTCTTACTCGCATCGCCCTCTTCTCAATTAATTTCAGCCGAAAACCTAATTGTGCATAAAGATTTTGATGCTTGCCATCGTCCATTTTCTGATTCTGTCTCCTAAATACCATACAAAACATTTTACTGGAATGTTCGTTTCACGAAAACAAATGCGCTGGTTGGTTTCTTTTCGTGAACGTCTCCACAATCGCCCCAAAGTGCAGCAATAATGCATTGAGGAAGGCGAAGCGGTAAGAACTCAATCGACAGTGCCCAGTACCACCACCATAGCAAGAATTACTGCAAAATATGCATGTTCACTAGGCTTATAATATTAGCACGTTGCACGTCACATGGCCGACAAAAGAATACAGAGGATGCTGTGGAGGGTGTGAAAAGTACACAGTCGTATGTGAGGGATAATAAGGTTAACGAGATAAACAACCCCGCTCCAGTTTCAACCGCATTCAGTGAACGACTGCGCTCTTACGATCGAAATCACTAATGCGAGCGCAACAATATTCTCAATTTTCCGTTGGTAATAATTGCGTATACTCCCCACGCAACATCGAGGAATATGACTGATGAACGCTTGATAATTTGAAATGAAAGCCGCTACACAACTCAAGGGTACGGCGCATATCGTATTAGCGTGACCACTATGACGTCTCTTTTGGCTGCGTCATCAAGCAAAAATTGCAGCTTTCGTCCGAATCTGAATAGGACGCCCTGGGAGCAGGGTGCTCTGCGGCCTGAATTCGATCACAATGGAAGTGCGGATATTACATTTATTAAGTGTGGCTGTCACAGAACCCATTGTGCGCGCCTCGAAAACGCTATGTTCTGGGCCGCTGCGTTCTGTGGGTCCCTCGGTAGTGTGCAGCCTGCTGCTGGTTGCAGCAATCGCCGTCGTCCGCTTACGAGACTTCAGAATTCGCTCAAGTTTAATACTCCGAAGCCTTAGCCACTCTGGAGGCGTTTTGTTTTTCGCTTCCAATCTGGCCTTTGTAAGTGCAATAAATATCTGCTCTCTCTCTTCCTGAAAATATAGAAGTGTCTAGAAAAGAAAAATGTTAGGTATGCGCTTGTTCAGTTGATTTTATCTATTCCGTTTTGCGCGGGTGTTTTGATCACCAGTGGACGTAGCCCAGTTCCTCTTCTTTTGCATCATCTTCCCCCTTGGACTCGTCTAGTCTCCAACCAGATCCGGCCATGTCACGCGCCACTGGCTAAATAAGGAGTGCTTCTCTGGTGTCATTGGTCCTTGTTCTATTATTGTATTCTACTGTGTGGTAATTCGTCATCAATAAACGCCTTCTTATCAATTTCGCCTCGCCTCCACCATCCGACAGATACAACAGTGACGATTAGCAAACAGAGCAAAAATTTTAAAATTTAACATTGCAAAGAAAACGGCTTTTCAAAAATTCGACATAGGAAAAGAAGCACAAAACCAATAGAAACGTCATGAACAAATTTAGAGATAAAGTGACACGCAAGTGCGTCTCTCTCAAATTTTCGATGCAAAGGCGTTGAAATGTGAGAATAATCTCTGTCAATTTAAAATTGGAATGGGGTCAGGTTTAAGTGAACTCAGCTGGGAGTCCAATTTGCTGATGTGAAAAATTCTCCTGAGCGTGATATCTTTTCTGCAGGCCAAACCAAGCTATTTCAGAGTCCCTTCGCTCTTTTATTGCGAAACCGTACAGCACGAAAGATTGACGCCCACTGGTGACCAATTGCACCGTTTTGACTTCACGTATTCGTGCGGTTCAAATGCACCTAACATGACATTCAAACATTGAAACACAGATATGCCCAGCTGTGTTTCTGCTTGAGTAACTGCGACACTAATCGCATCAACGGAGACCATTCGGCTCTGACCGAAACGCGAGTGGCAAAGCACGGAAGAGCATATATTTTTTGCGCCATTCCGGCATATTCAACCATCGTCTGATAGCAATCTTCGAAATTAAGTAGCAGTCGATAGCAATTGGTCTGACCTGAGTGGCATCTATTGACCTTAGACAATGTGTGCAGTACCGGAATTCTGGTCAATCAGATCAAAGGCAATCGACGAGTGGTATTATTATTAAGCAAGGAAATATAACGACTCACCGCTGTCATTGAAGGATGGTATTTCAGCTGTTTTGTGCGGTTTCTGCGGGTGTGGTTACCCCTTGATTGCCCTAAGCTGTAGCCATCACGAGCAGAAATTAGCTCGCTGTGAAGTAGTATCATACTCACTATGTGTTGCTGTCTCAGTGGGTTTCGGATGTGTCAAGCATTTACATCATTCCTAGGAATTCGTTTTATTGCGCGGTTTTACGAGAAGTCCTCCATGACTTAAAATAAGAAAGAACACTGAGGACAGTTAAAACGCCGTTCCTTACCCAAACAACTGCATTACTATCAGAGTGGGCTTGTGAGCTCGTCTCAGTGATTAGTTCCGGTTAAGTAAACGATTTGAAGGATGAAGAATGATGCGAAGGCGACCTGAAAAGTGCAGAACTGAACAAACTTTCACATCAATATCGCCCCAACTACAGCATCTGTTAACGGCAGCAAGAAGAATGGATTCACACTTATATCCCCTATGAACAAACAGTTTTTATTTACTCCCACGAGATGCGAACCGCTTCGTATCTTGGATGACGTCCACAAAAAAGGAAAGATAAGCGAACGTGGTCATGACATATCAATAGATCCAGCCACAGAGAGACTCCCACAAAAGAAACAAACCTAGACCCGCTGCAATAAATAGGAGCAGCGAAAGTATGACAAACGTTAGGCCGTCTGGTAACGCCACCTCGGCTTAAAATAATGAGGCGGATGGAGGAAAGTCATGTTATGCACTGGAAGCAAATACAGTGGAGCAGTTTGCATATTTCAGGGGACATGCAAACCAGCCAAACCAATTCAACTTGCTAATGGACGGAAACCGGCATATATAAATCCGAACAGGAACGACCTCACCACAATGCGCTTAGCAAATACAAGTATGATCAAATACATCACAGGTGCACCTTGAACGACCTCTTCCACTTATTTTCACTTCAAAACGTACTGTGCTGAAGGAACAGGGAGGACACCTGCAAACGAGCGTGAATGTGTGTGAGCGAGCAAGAACGGTATTCCTTTTACCAGAGACCTCGCCCTATTGCGTTTTGTAAATGCAGACCTATCTATCTGCCTGAGAGTACAAACTACTCCTCCTGTCAAACAAACTGCTCAGTAATTTCATATGGCGCACTTCTGAATCTAGACTAATGAAATATAGCACATGCACACATAAGATTTCCTTGAGCGGCCGAAGACAGATGGATGGTTCGATTCAGCGATGATCCAAAGTTGCTTTCGTGGATGTGTGTGAGCGAGCAAGAACGGTATTCTTTTTACCAGAGACCTCGCCCTATTGCGTTTTGTAAATGCAGACCTATCTATCTGCCTGAGAGTACAAACTACTCCTCCTGTCAAACAAACTGCTCAGTAATTTCATATGGCGCACTTCTGAATCTAGACTAATGAAATATAGCACATGCACACATAAGATTTCCTTGAGCGGCCGAAGACAGATGGATGGTTCGATTCAGCGATGATCCAAAGTTGCTTTTGCGAAGGGCTGTTACCAGGCCCCTTTGTATTTCTTGATCTATCGTAACGGTTCTTGATCTGTCACATGCGAAGGATGCTCCCTGTGATGCAAAATAAAATATGTACAGCCAAATTGTAATCCGGCATAGAGTTTAAAGCCACCTTGATAAGCAGGAATGCGTGCCAGTGACTTGTACGATACTCTTTTGTACATCCACTCATCAGACCAGCCGGTTCCATAATGCGCTCCTAAATGACATAAAACTTATTTTCACACTGATTCAACCGCTTTTAGAAATCGTCCATTAAAGATCTTTTCTTTCTACAGCGCAGCCAGCGGAAAGGCAACTCGACCTGCAGCAAAATGAACAAAACGATCGAAGGATCAGAAGCATTGAATCGGTGGTCCTCTCTGTACAATTCGCTTTGCGAGTAAAAACCATAAAGTTAAAGCGAAACCGCCGACTCATTATGCATGTCAGCGATCGGAATCTTCTTTCGCTTCGACCATTAGGCTTAGAAAGGTGATGAAACGGCTTTCGAATTCTCGTTTACTCTTTGAAGTGAATATATAGCATGATGAAACGCGCGAAGGTGGCGGTGAGTACGAAACATTTCTCCATACAGGAAATATTTTCGAATTCTCCCTTTCCTACAGTTCATCGAATATTCCGGTACGGTTTTTCACCCTTCTCCTCGAGCTCCAGGAAACTTATAGAAACCGAGGGCTACAAGGACCTTTGACTTACACAACGCTTTATGACTCTTTTATTCTAATTAAGGACCGCTGCTTTGAGCAGTTATAAAATGGGAAAATTTATTATTGTCTTTCTCAAACAGCATCTCATTTCTGCTATTGATCCGCAGGAGTGCACTGCCGCGTAGCCACTTAATGCAAACTCTGTTGGCGTTTTACAGATGGCTGCTTTGAGTGCGATACTGAGGGGGTAAGACTACCCAACCGACGTGGGGAGTCCTTTTAATCACGGTTGAGTGCTGATATTCGTTTTGCAGAACTGAGTGTTGGTGCGTTTATCCATCAGCTGTGCCTGACTGCATGAGATGATGTGCCTTTGTTATTATTGGCACAACTATTTCCAATTTCCGCCTATGCTTTTTGCATAATTTTTGTTCCGAGGTGAAACATTCAAGACGTGAATTCACCATCGTGATTTTTCATTCAAATCGGTCATTTAGCTTTGCCCAGTGAAACTATCCGGATGGTCATTTCTCACATTGATTGAGCGAAAAGAATTAGATCAGCCGCACGACCCTTCTTTCTCACCCCTCTTCTCCGCCTCTCCCATCCCTGCTGTCTTGTTACTGTCGATCGCTTACTAAATCTGCGCCCGAAGTAGAAATGAAGGAAACAAAAGCTGTTGCCTTTTCTGCGCTTTCTGCTCATCTACAAAAGCCCACCGTCGTTTCTATTTTCGTATGTTTGTGTTACCATCTGCCTATCTTTCTGCAGGGTTCATCCATCTCAGGAATGCCGAAACTAAGTGGAATTATGAGAACTGTTTTCACACCTGCCTCATTGTTTTTAATTTCCGACCATTATTGCATTTTGAGAGGTTTTCTGATGAAAATTTTCATCATAAAATGAGGAGCTTTGCGAAAGGGCTCCTCTGAGCGTTGCGAATTGAGCTATTATCGGATCCGCTATCCTACCCTATCAAGCCCCATCATGCAGCAATGATATGTCCTATCAAAATGTGCTAAATATGTAAATACTTCTCTTAGCCGGATGAGTTATTGCTTCAGAATAAATCGTCTTAGCGGGATGAGTTATCGCTTCAAAATAAATCGTTTCAGAATACGCCCACAATATCCGAGCTGTTGACGAGTGAGAAACTGGTCGTCGCTCAGGTCGTTTTCCTCAACGCGCCGGACGTTTCTCATGGGGGGAAACCAGCAAAGATGGTGAGCTTAATTCGCAATCGCAATTTCATCATGCACTTTTCTACTGACTGGTCCCAACCGGCAAAATGAGCGCGTACAGCAAATGGGGGAAAATGCATTCATAACAGCAAGATTCCGCCGTTGCAGAAAAAATGTAAGTGGCCACGGAGAAGGGAGCCGGAGACGGAACCCTGGAGTTAGTTTTTACAGTTGTCTTGCAGGAGGTCAAGAATGTGGAAAATAAAGTTTTCTCAAAGCACGTTCACGCTTAAGATGGACCAGATACAGCAAATGAGTTCGCCGAGCTGCGAGTTGCACGTTATAAAAAAAAAGAATGTTATTTGCAGGTGGTGAAACAGCTAACAGAAAGTGAATGCAATAAGAATATCATCATATTTGACGTCACCGTTAAGCCAAAACACTGGTATGCGACGTAAATGCGTACGGCATATTTGCCCAGTTAAGATTTCATTTCTTCTTATGCGCATATAAAATACGGATATGCGTACCGTGTATGTATACGCGTACAGCAGACGGACATATTCGTCCACTAAGTTTCAATTTTCAATTCCGCTGTTCTTAGGCCTTTTGGAGAGTTAGGTCGACAACACCATTACAGAAGAAGCCTTTCAAAACTTCTCAACGATGCAATTCGATCACCCAAAAATATCATTCGAGTCGGCGTGATTGCCACGTTTCCATTTTCCCTTTAGATGTGTTTTGAAGCTATCTGACGATTGATGCTCAGAAATTATATTTGCGGTACCATGTTTCTGGGGATTCGCTTTGTCGTGATGCGACGTAGCCTATACTTCACAAACCCGATCTGCACGATCGCAAGCTACTCGTATTTACGTCAACAGTGAATTGAACGTCACAGCTATGAATCGTGCTTAACGCAACATGGCCATGGTACAATCTAAGTTCATCACCAGACGAAAGCTCACTACAATGAACAGTTCGTCCTTTTCTTAAGGCTGGTACGATTCTATCGTGCACAAGATGCGCTGAAGGTGACTCGAATTTTCAACGGATATCTCTATCGAAACAGAGTTCTCGTCGCTAAATTGGACCGCACCTACAGCTTTTCAGTTCGTCTATCTTCAACAGTCGTCGTCTTTTCAGAGAGGGGCTAGCTTTTGTGCAATTCTGAGGGAAGAATCACGGAAGTGTTCTGAGCATATGACGTCTATGTCTAGTGCCTTGTGTCCCCTTAATGTGAGCATACGATGTCAAGAAGTGCCGTGGGGAATTTGGCGGCTGGATCAGACTGCAGCTCGAATAGCATGAGCAGAAAGGTGTGAACCAAAACAACCAAATGCTGGTGGAAATCGTAATCGTGAAAGCAACTTTTTTTGCTGAATTGGCTTGTATTGTGTGGAAACTTTCGGCTTATTTCGCTCACGGTAGTTTGTCTGCCAGAGCCACGGACTGCTGGTCTGACTATTTGCGCTCATTTGTGTTGAACTTACTTTCGTTTCATGACCTAAAGCCAGTTTATAGGCTTGAAAAAACAGTTGATTTTGTTCGGAAATTTTGCTGCTATTTTTCAGTGGATGCTGGGAACTATTTTGACGCTATGCGGAACGACGATCCCCACGGGAATCAATTGCGCAGCTAATCTAGTGCTCTTCGACGTTCTTATTTCGCTGCCTTTTTGTGGTATTCGGCACGCATTTTCGTAGCTTTTGCTCGCTACCTAGCGCTAATTTGCAATCCTTCTTTTCCTTACGTGCTTCTGCTTCAACGAACGTTCTTTCCTCGGTTACGAAACAAAGCGGCACAGCCCTTCCGAGCAGTCTTCTCACACGGCGATACATATGCCTTTATGTCACGTTAACAAGCGTGCATACGTAATTTCACTGCCGTTCTTCTTCAACACAGCTAATCCATCGTCTATCCCCCGTACTTCCTGTCGACACTTCGAAATTTTCAATAACATCTTGTTTTCATTTTTTGGCAGTAGTCCAGGTCTTCTAATGAGCCTCCACATGGCGGGCTTTAATATGCTTCCAGCCCTCTCTTCCTTGCAGTTTTTCCTTCTCAAATTATTACGCTTCTGAACTTCCAAGTCACTATTATCGCGAAATCCCGGCAATGCCTTTCTTAACATCGATGGCAATGACGCAGCTTTTACGTGAAAACTAGCATCCGAATTTCTGTCAATTATGACTGTGAAACTATTACGGAGTGTTTATGGACGGTTCAAAAAGTTATGCCGAACGGACTGTGTGTCGCTTTTTAATTAAGTAGGAGGCAATGAAGGCAGCATGGGCACCATATATGAAGCCGAGCATGTGTTTGATGAATTTGGAAACCTCCGAGTTCGCCTGTGCACTTCAACGGAAGAAACTAGGCGTTGTCATTTCATAAGACAAGCTTTACTTCTGCACTAGTTTTGTTACATCGAAGACATCGTGGGAGCTCCTCATCGCATTATCAGTTATCGATCTTTGCAGAGGCAATATAAACCTAAATCGAATATTGCACGAAAGACGATTCCTTATTTAATCTCGGACTGTGCTAGATTACTAGTTACAGCTAGCTTTGTATGCGTAAGAGTTGTTTTGAAGCGCGGAAGGCAACGAATGGTAGCAGATCGCGAAGATGGAATTGGCGCGTTAATCGTTGGCAATGAAAAGCTGTTATTCCCACCGCTTTTTGACGGATGGACCAAACCGGAAAGATCGGGCATCGACGCCTACAAAAAGGACTGTGTGTCGCTTTTTAATTAAGTAGGAGGCAATGAAGGCAGCATGGGCACCATATATGAAGCCGAGCATGTGTTTGATGAATTTGGAAACCTCCGAGTTCGCCTGTGCACTTCAACGGAAGAAACTAGGCGTTGTCATTTCATAAGACAAGCTTTACTTCTGCACTAGTTTTGTTACATCGAAGACATCGTGGGAGCTCCTCATCGCATTATCAGTTATCGATCTTTGCAGAGGCAATATAAACCTAAATCGAATATTGCACGAAAGACGATTCCTTATTTAATCTCGGACTGTGCTAGATTACTAGTTACAGCTAGCTTTGTATGCGTAAGAGTTGTTTTGAAGCGTGGAAGGCAACCAATGGTAGCAGATTGCGAAGATGGAATTGGCGCGTTAATCGTTAGCAGTGAAAAGCTGTTATTCCCACCGCTTTTTGACGGATGGACCAAACCAGAAAGATCGGGCATCGACGCCTACAAAAACTTAGTATATGCATCTAAGGCTTAGGAAGTACACCAGAACTGTTATGAACTTCTTTGGACCACAACATAGAAATTTTTTCTTAGTCATTTAGGATAGACCGCTGTTTATTTGTGGGCTTGAAATTAGAGTGATTCCTGCTGCAAAGCTCGGAAATAACTCTCAACTTTGCCGCGAATGAGTGATGGAAAATTCACGCGACTACTGAATTGCATTTTAAGCAGTCAATCGCTCACGAAAATGGACTAACTGCAAGCGGCGGCGCACGTAGAAAATTTCAGGAAACCGAAGACACTACAGCCATGAAATTCGAGATTTCGAATAAAATTAGTATAATTCTTCGCCCAATTAAATAAAGAAGACGCAACGTCCATGATATCCGATATCAGGCAAAAATAAAATAAATTTAGTAAAATGCTCAGTCTGATACTGAACTCTTTTAAAGGGCGATAATACTTTTAAAGCGTCTATACTTTGAAAAATTGTGGTTCTCCACACTAACATAATAAAAACTTGTGATACTAGCAGTATTAAAATGTCATTACAAGGAAAGAACAAGACAGTGCTTTAGATATGTACTAAATTTTTCATACTGCGGATGTCGCTAACCTGCGTACTAGTTTTCGCAAGTGTCATTCTTATCGCACTGAATAGGCAGTTTCAACTTAAGCCGAAGATAACGTATCGGTTCACTCTCAAAATCCTCCTATTTTAAATGTATCTAGCCTTTACATCATTTTTCCTTAAAAGTCGTGCCTGTATTATCAAATAAACCGTTTCAACTGTTAGTACAAATGAGATAATGAAATGAAGTAAAATGCGATATTGTCGTGGCTGATTTGTACTTTGACGGACAACTTTTGCAGTTTCGTTGTCCTTTTCGGTTGCTGAAGTTTTTTGATAGTAACGTCAAAAAGAAAGGATGAAATAGTCACTATGTGATAGAGATGAGCGAGCAATATAGACGACTTATTGTCAGCAGGAAATTAATCTTTTGCACAGAAATTAACGTTTTCGGCCAGTTTCGTTACGAAAATGTTTAATCGATTGTTTCCGAATAGAAGCTTCGACGATTAATTGCACGCCGATAGGCACCATATTCCCTCTTTGAATATGCGAATATTTGACGAGAACACTGCTTTCTATTGGTTTTCTATGGTTGTCGCTATCTGTCCGCTACAGACAACTAGTGATGTCTTTGTTGTTAGCTGCAAACAACTATGCTCACTCTCTCGATCTAAACACCCGCTGTCACTAAGGGCAACAAGACAGCGGTGAATATAATACACTGCGTCCTTCAAAGCACATTCCAATTGCAGTATAGCGGAATGTTTTGTAAACGTTTTGCTGTTGTCTTTTAAGCATCCCATTTTTTTCCGTCCATTCATTGCAGCAGGAAAGTTCAGACACATTGTAAGAAAGCTCTGAACGAACGGTCCTGCAGAAAGCAGACGGCGCCCCTGCATACCTACATCTTCATGGCCTTGGACATGGGAGTCGACCTTGTCAGACCTAAGTTCCAGTCACACTACTTTTCGCATGCGTATCTTCAGTCAGGATAAGTGGAACTTATGCAAACAAATTTTAAAAATGCGTGGCAACAGTGAATAAATTTAAAAAGTCACAA
>JPKZ01001320.1:2029-15903 GCA_000803305.1 Toxocara canis
TCCCCCCCCTTCCCGCCCCCCCCCCCCCCTTCCCCACCTTCCTTCTTCACAAAAATCCTCGCTCGAACTCATTTGGCATACTCTTTTTCATTCTTTATTAGAACAGGTCGGGGATTTGAAAAATTGAAAACCTTCCTCTTAAATGCGCTCGCTCCAAACCTTCCCATATAAACGCTAGCGCAGCCCATTAGGCGTTTGTTTGAGTAGAATCGAATCCCTCCTTCATTCCATCGAAACCAACGACAGGTTAAAATGTGAATTAATCGTAGCTTATTTACAAATTATATGGTGCCGCTGAAATCAAAAATAAGATTTCCTCAATTCTTAAACATCCCTAGCACTGACCAGTTCTCGGTTACCGAGAGAGCAGAAAAACAACAAAGAATATTGTTAGGAACGAAACTATGTATACGTAATACAAACACCGACAACTGGACATGTTGGTCGCCGACGTAATAAAAGACCGAATTACACAGGCAGGAAAAAAACAGTTGCGAATATTAACAACGCCCTTAACCACCATGAGGTATTTCAAAAAGGAGTCAGAAGCCTAACGTTATATAAGGCTCCATCTCGTACTTTCGCACCGGTAATTATTTACCATCTTGGTTAAATCATAGCTTCGTCAGGCGAATTCGAGTCAAGATTCAAAGAATGAGTCAAATTTCGACTAGTTAAATTGCATCGACAACCTCACACCACAAGATCGCATAGGAAAACAACCGCCTTCCTTATCCCAAAAATCGCTGACATCACTGCAGTTATCACTGGGGGAATTATGATTGAGAAAACAAACTCCGAGCAGTCGGCTAGACTCAAAATATATTTTAAATCAAATCAACGGTAACAATCGGCCTTCAAGAAGAAAAAGTGAACGAATGAAAAAAAATTTAAGAAGACAAAAATATCTATATAAATAAAATGTCAAAATGAGATCAGAAACAGATTACTGCAGAAGGCGCTATGCACAATCGCATTCAAAACGCAGATTCCAACGTACCATACAACGTCTTCAGAAAAGTTAAAATTTCCTAATGATTTCAGGCGAAAGGAATTATTGAGAAAGGGATCCCACAAACTATTTTCTAGCCTTTTCAGGGCGCACAACTGAACATTACGCCCAGCCGGCTTGCTTAGCGAATCACTGACTGCATGGAGGTTTGACTAATAAAAGGCAAACTTATAGGATGCGACAACGAAACGAATGTACCAGCTTATGCTCATTAGCAATGCATATTTTCCTCCAGAACACCTGACCAAGAAGAAGCTGTAAAGTCTTGGAATACAAAAGGTCAACGAAAGAAAGAAATAGCCGCATCCGCATAACACCAAAAAACAAAATATATTTTAAATCAAATCAACGGTAACAATCGGCCTTCAAGAAGAAAAAGTGAACGAATGAAAAAAAATTTAAGAAGACAAAAATATCTATATAAATAAAATGTCAAAATGAGATCAGAAACAGATTACTGCAGAAGGCGCTATGCACAATCGCATTCAAAACGCAGATTCCAACGTACCATACAACGTCTTCAGAAAAGTTAAAATTTCCTAATGATTTCAGGCGAAAGGAATTATTGAGAAAGGGATCCCACAAACTATTTTCTAGCCTTTTCAGGGCGCACAACTGAACATTACGCCCAGCCGGCTTGCTTAGCGAATCACTGACTGCATGGAGGTTTGACTAATAAAAGGCAAACTTATAGGATGCGACAACGAAACGAATGTACCAGCTTATGCTCATTAGCAATGCATATTTTCCTCCAGAACACCCGACCAAGAAGAAGCTGTAAAGTCTTGGAATACAAAAGGTCAACGAAAGAAAGAAATAGCCGCATCCGCATAACACCAAAAAACCCTCTCTTCTTCTCCCAATTGCTCCCTAATAAAATATCGTAAAAAAATGTCACACGATAGCAAACTGAGCATAAACAATATCGCGTATTTTGTAGTAGTCCTCACACGCGCATCCCTCGACGTGAAATCTACCTGCCTCGTTACGACGTATGCTGGCCACGTTGTTGATGTACAGCACTCCCGAACTGAACTCTGCATGAAATCCATTGGCCATCAGCAACTGCTTCATGTCAGATAGTTTGGGGTCATTCACGAACACTGCCTGCAATTAAAGCCCATCGCGTCTGATCAGCGATAATCAACGGTGTTTTTGAATGGACAAATCATAATACGTTTTCAAAGGCACCTAGGCGATCGGTTGATAATAAAAATAAGTTGGATATATTTTCCAGCACGGTACGTAACTGGAGATGCGAAAACCAAATTGTCTTTGAAGGAGAGCGAGAAAAAATTTAAAAAAAAAAAACTTTAATGACCTGTGGCTATCTCATCATGTGATAGCGCACAAGGCTGAAGACGGAATAGGACTAAAAACATTAAAAACCGGACGTTAGTCAAAGGAAATTCATCGCGAAGACTATATTCATCCAAATCACAACAACCACATCCTACCCAAACAATCTGTATATTACTGTTTTCCTCTTTCACTCAAAGTTCAGCACTTCATTCATTTCCTGGTCGTTTCTATTCGCGACAAATGTGGATAGCACTCTCGAACTAAAGCCAACATCTCTGAACTCAACTAGTTTCAGTTCGGACGAACTATAGCCCACCTGATGTGATGGTATATTACTGCTGGGCATTGGTTCTAGACAGAAAGTATCGGCCGATGCAGCCTTCTTGTTGCTTAATCTCTCTCCGTCATCCGTCTCTTGCTGTTGCTCACGATCCTGATCCTGCTCCATGGGCTCACCCTCATTAGATGTGCCCTCACGCTCTGCACCAGTCTCATCAACCGCACTTGTAGCACCCGTTATCGCCTTTCTCTTTGATATTCGCGCATCCAGCCAACTCAATTCGGCATCCTTCACCTGAAAACAACAAATTCTACGACATATTCCAGCTGTCGAACACCAAAAATAACACCACACCCTAAACTGCCACGTTTGATATCTGAACCTCTGATAAAATAAAACTCTCATAACTCCTCTTCTCCATATGGACAACTTGTTTCACAACTAAAGGATTATTCAGGTCCATTTCGGCAAAATGGTTCGACCTGATGAAATCGATAAATGTGCGCATAGATCAAACGATTAGGCTTGATGACTCAGAGACTAAAAAAATCAAAATACTAACAATACCGTTACGCAATGCCATCAACACTTGAAAAACCTGGGTCGAAATGCTCGCTGATGTGAAGTAGCAGTGCATTATTTCCATGTGAGGAAGCAATTAATTCGACTAATAATAACCAACAATTCATTAATGATTATTACATCGACTACGAGCAATTAGTTTCATGGCATCCAATCAATCAGCTGATAAAATTGATTAAAAATGAGGATATGATAAGTGTAAGGGACCGTCTGGAAGATGAGCGAAGACATGAGTGCATCACTGAGTGTAACTTGATAGATATGTGACTCTATTGTCGCATCAACAATCTCACCAAGACGCGGCGTAAAGATCTTGCCCTGCAACCAAAAGAAACTGATGATCATTTCAGCAACACTTCAAAATCCACCTTAATATTGCTAAGAAATTCACTTACAGTGTGAATGGGTAACTTTTGATTCAGAAAAGTGAAACCACCGCAACCAGAAAAATTCTGATAAAAGCAGGCAGGAAATATGAATACTGTATCATTTGAGCAATCGCATTAAGCCACAAAGTACAACCGTTTACAAAAAACACGCCTTCTAAAACATATTGCATTGAAGGCCGCATGACACCTGAATTTACACATCCACAGTTGTCAATAACTGCGAAAAACCGGGTTGTCTGAGAAGAACAATGTTGCTTTTGTCTTACCTAGAAGCAACCTGCAGAAATCGCAAAAGAAATGTTCGCTAAGTTCATAAATGAATACAGAAAAATAGAATTTCTTTCGCATTTTCGCATTAAAAAAAACAAAATCCAAAACGCACCGTGTAACCTCTCTTAGAAGCAATACGTTTATGGCGATTTCGTTCAAGAGGAAATTTGGTAGGGGATAAAAATAAACGCATAACTCGCTTCGCCTAAACAAAACAATAACGAAATTTTTCTATCCATTTAGCTGTGTAGCTCCTTTGCATAATGTAATTATGCCCATAAAACGCGCTCAACTTTTATTCCCGATACTGAAAGTCAACGAAGAGAGGTCTCTTTTTGATAGCGAGCTCCTAGTGAAGAATGGTTTTTATTTGAACTGACGTGATGGTCTCGTTTTGCCCAATTCTGGCTGCCCAAAAATTGAACACACAAAAACGAATAGAAAACTCAACACTTCTAACGTTTCTTAACGTCGATGAAACCTCTACAGTACCTGTACACATCCACTTTCGGCCGCGTATTGGGCCAAATGTCTGGTGGCGGCAGCCGAGCCATGAACGATAATTAGTTGCTTAGGTTTGATCTGCGAAAGAATCTTTTTTATCGACTCACCATCCGATCGACCTTCGAAATCGATAAACTCCACTTTGCACAACACCTCAAATCAAACCGTTTGACGCGTATCAGTTCTTACAAGCGTTCTATGCATGAGTTAAAAAACTGAGTGAACGGTAAAAGCATTCTGGAATGTGCATTAAATTGTTGCATAACGCACATTCAAGACGCATGTGAAGTGCAGAAGTGCTCATCAGTCCCGTTTGCAGCCACAAATACGTGTTTACTTCGTCGTTACATAACCGTCCCGAAAGGCTCCCAGCTTTGCCAAATCACTTCAACGATAGATGGTTTTCAATTTCTAGGCCACTCCCCAACATCCAGCAGTCGTAAAGTATAAAATTTGTCATGCCACTTTCAACCAGTGTTCAATCAACTGTGCGATTCTTCTTGAGAATTGCCTCAACAATTCAGATTTAACATGTCATGAATACGAAACAGTGAAAAGTACAAGGAAGCAGCCTGGGATCGAATCCCGACCTTAAACAAACCGGGCTACGACTAAATCCTCCAAGCAAATTTAGTGCATCAGTAACCACCTACCGCTTTAGGACGACAGTTATAACAGCAGCTGTTGCTAACTTCTAAAAAATTAAGACGATTTAAGAAAAACGTTCTAGCTTTATCACATCCATTCAGATGTTTCTGTTTCATATATTTCTCCGACTGGTACACTTGGCCACTAACTGTTTTTTCATTTCAATTAATCATCATCTACTGGAAATTGTCTAACCCATGAACAGCAATAGTCTACGTAAGCATAATTTACCTCCATTTTAGTAATCTGACTGATACACTTAGTTGGCCATTCTCTCTCCTCAAAGTGTGGTACCGTCTGCCCATTCTCCGAGCCTGGCGTGCCGGGAACCGTTTCAGACACCCTTTCAGTGGTCGTATGTGGCACAATCGAAGTATCCGCTATCATATATTCCTCAGGACGAATTATTTCACCATAGTCATCCCACTGAAAAAAAGAAAACAATTCTAATCTAACAAGGGCAAAAGTATTCTTATCGCTTACGAATTATCTCAGTTAAACATAGACCCTCTCCAGCAGCTCTGTTATGCTGCGTCCTTAACAGAAATCCGAGTGTTTGCACATGCTTCCATAAACCCTACGAAGTGGTTAGCTCCCGACCATTTATTTCTCCATGGACGACAGTGCCACGACAAAGCAATCTTTCACCTCCACCCTCCCCCCCCCCCCCCCCCCGCCCCCCCCCCCCACGGTTCGAAAGACAATTTAGTTAGGAAGTATCACAGGAAGTTCAATTCGGAAAACTTCGAATTATGTCTTTCCTTAGGCTTACCCCTCCCACAAACGCCTTTTATAATTATTGCCCTTGTTCTTCCTTTTTCTACAAACATCATGAATCACGCTTATAATACTATAACATTCAGTGGTCTAAACTAATGAGCAAAACTGAGTTCCACATTTACGCTTAAGGATCTTCCAAATGCAACAGAACAACCTGCGGTTACTACCAGCTACCCTCAGTTGCTCCCTTCCAACGTATATTGCGTACATTAAAGGAACAGACCAACCACAGCTCCTTCCAAATCTAGAAATGAAAAATGTTGCGGGGATGGATTTTCGGCTGCACAAGGTGGACTTCATCGGAAACCAAAACAGGAAAGTGCTCTTCGTCGAAAAATATGCAACTCAATAGCTGCGAGTATTCCACTCGGAGCAAACGACACTTCACACAAATGCAGCTCATGAGGAGAACAAAATTTAACCCTTGTTTTCTCCTCGATATATGGAAAAACTGGAAAAGCCTTTTTGTTCTGCTTGAAGAAGGACGATTTCTGTTGTTGCTCCCATCTCCACATTATGTCGTGTGATCTTTGCTCAGCTAGCTGTGCTGGCGTCAAAACTGTACCTACAACAAAAGCACAGCTGCACAAAACGAATACAAAAAACGGCTCAAACCAAGGACACAACGGGGTGAAGGACCATGTATCTTTAAAATTTCAACGCTAGGAATGCCATCCCCTCGAATTTGCACTTCACTGTTTGCTCACGATTTTCATTTTTGTACCTTCGCCTAAAAATTTCGCAAACGTCAGAAACCGGTTACCTACCCCTCGTAAAATTTTACGCTTCGCTTTAGTGAGGCTACGAACAGTTACGTCTAAAACGTCGTAATAGCAAACACCTAACAACATTTTTTAAAAAAGCTAGAATTTTCACGGGAAAATTGGGCCACTGATTTCATTTTCTATCGAGAATGCCGCATTCCTATCCAACAAAGCGGAATGATATAATTCATACAAGAATTAAGGATAAAAAAGGCGCCAGCTCTGTGCTATGCAACATAACATTACCAACGTTCCCCTCTCCCTCCTCCTTACTATACAACATTTTCGTAACTCCTCTCCCTCTCCATTAACAGCTGGTATTTTAAGCTCATCCTTCCTAACAGCTGATATTTTCATAGCCCTTTCTCCGATATAATATCAAACATTTCAAAATTCTCTTCCTCTTAACATCAAACTTTCACAACCTTGCTCTTCGCATCACCTTTTGATATTTTTAACTCTTCCATTCATCCTAATACCAATGTCGTTGTAGGCAATATTCGAAGGAATACTGCACTGCAAAAGGCCAGCCTTCTTGCAATCGCTTTAAATCAATCAACCGTGTTATCTTAGTGCAAGTATTAAAACAACACTTTCGCATAAATCGAAAAAAAGACAGCAAAATATCATTTGTCACCTAGGTGGGTAGCCTATAAGCATATAACAAAACATAACCAAGCCGATCAGAAAAATACGACTAAAATTCCAAAAAGTGCATATTAAAAACACGCTTCCTCAGTTAAAGCCGCGTTTCATCGCTCATATCTGTTCACTGGCTCCATCTGTTTCGAAGCCCTTCTTACTCACATTACTCATCACATGAAGGAGCTGATATCGGCGACAGTGCAAGACTAGGTATTTAAAAAAATATATTTGTTTCATTACTCTTTTATCAAAATTCCCATGGATTTGAAATTTTATGAGCTGCCTTTCCACTTGAAAGGAAAGAATTGAACGCTCCGGCATAAATCTTCGCGACATTATAAAGTAGAAGAGTAACCGTTGAGAGACGGTGATGAGGGAACAGCACCGTGTAGAGATGTGGCAGAGGCATGTTTGGATGGGTGACCAGCTGTCAAAGACTTCAAACTTCCAATAGCAGTTCCAACCGCATTCGTCGCTACAACCATCACTGTATCATCGTCGCTATCATCCGAAGATTCTGCCTGCTCCAGACGCGCGTTACGACGTGAAGCCTCCAACCTAAAGTTACAGTATCGCTCCCTACATATGTAATACTGTAAGCTCTCAGATACGTTTTCTTCTCAGTGAGATAGATAATTTTCATCTATCCTTAAACACTCAAGTTCCGCTTACACAATAAGAAATTTGAATAACAGCCCCTTACCACGATACAACCAAACGAAATCAAAATTGCCATCAAAAGCTAACCGTTTGCGCGCAGCCTCCCGCTCCTCAGCTCGTTTCTTGGCACGATAATTTTCGAGTTCAATTCCATCAAGACGAATTCTTCGCTTTACTTCCAACGTTAAATTACGATTCACTGTGTTCGGATTTTCTACCATTTGTTCGGCTATACGAATCAATTTCGCCCCGAGAGTACGATCTCCTGATCGACCTGCAATTATAGCAAAAAACTAAATACAACACCATCGTATTTCTTCGGCGACAGATATAAATCAACGTAACATTTCAAAGTTTTTTTGGTGATTTGAACCAATAATTTCCAGGCGGGGGACGAGAAGTGAAGTATGAAATATTCGATTTCAATTACGTCTAAGTATCGCTCGGCTGATAGCTAGAACAACCACGGAAAGGGTCTCCGATATTACTGCTATTCCTACTATTATCACCAATACGACTACCGCAAGCATCGGTACCACTACCATAAACCGGCTTTTCGAGCGAGTCTTTAGGAAGTATTGTGGACATTACAGTCTAGAAGAAAACACAATGTTTGCGATCTGAACTAGAAGTACAGAAGTTTCCGTGATCATCAGGTGATAAAGGGTTAATACCAACTCGAAATGTTAGCAAAGCCAATAATAAAGAATGACGCACCGGTTACGATAACGGTATTCCTCACATCGGCACACCACTCTAAGAAGATCTCACGCGAGAAACCACACTCCATATCTACACCGCTTACCAGTACCACCTAAAAGCATCTGAGTTAGAAGCAATCATTAGTTCACTTCAGCAAAAATTTCCCACCTCTTGCTACCACTCCCGATCTTTGGTCTGCAGCTGCGACTGATCGTTGCCCCTTTGTGACCACAACTGAAGGGGACGGTCCTCCTACAGTCTTGGCAGCAAAGCAGATTACGTGATGGCGGACTTTTATGAACACTGAGAGCCAGCGTTGACACTTCGCCCTCGCGGTCTTCCACCCAAGAATTGTGCCCTCTCGAAATGGCTTGAACAATAAGGCTATTCGGCCTTGGGTGACGAGCTGATGAACCGCTCTTCGTTCGAGACCTTGGCGAGGAACTGAGTGCCCGCACAGCACCGGCGATGACACCTCTCGCAATTTCGCCAGTAAATGACGTTTTTTTTTACTAATGAAGGGTGGGACGGCTTATATTTTATAGGAATTTTGCATTCACGACAAGCTCCCCATATTTCTCAAGTCTCAAAAGGAGGCCACCAACCGAACGTAATATCGGCATTTAAATGGTCAGCGCTTTTAAATTATGAAAGCGTAACTTAGGACTGCGAACACGTAGTAAATCGATGTGAGTGTGGCAGAGCTGAACGTGACGGAATTGGAACGGATTATATCGCCCCATTTCGAAAGACTTCAGAATCTTATCTGACATCCACTCCACCTGCGACTTGGCGAACTCGACCACAGAAGAGGCTACATGGCTCAGCATCACCAGGTTGTACGTCATCAGACCTGCCTCCGCGCTGCAATTCACCGCCCATCTTTAGTTCATCTGACAGCGATATCGACCATACGTTTAAATATAAATATCTAGCTCCCCAATGTTATCAACTGGAGTGGCACAGAAGAAACGTGCAGCTGAATTTCAGACGGGAATGTAAGCATTTACAGTTTAAAAAATCAATTACTCATATAACAAAAAAGGGAAATTTAACAACTTTCAAATCTGGGGGGATGCATTACACCTAAAACATCCTTTCCCAGCACTATTGATCAGACCTATGCCTTATAAAGATAGCAAATCAGTAATGCTTTTCATGAACATAACTAACAATCATATACGAACATAGAATAAATGGTAGTTACTTGTGCCAAAGTTGGTCAAGGAGATGCGCAATTTCAAGCACTCTTCCGGCAGTATCGATCACGATCATTACATCCCCTCCATCGCGCACCGTTCCCAACAGTTTTGTAACTAACTGCTCATCCCTCTGCTTTCTTCTTGGCTGGTTGTAGAGTGCATTGAATGAGTCCGTTATCATCAGGTTTGGTCGACCAATACCTTAAAATTATTCATTAACATAGGCACATTGGTGGCAACAGTAAGTTAGGTCATTTCGTGCGCACAGAGGATTAGTGGTTCACAAAGCCCACCCCGCTCACCTCGTGTTGCCTCTCCCTTTTCGGGTGAAACATGATGCGAGGTAAGCAGCAACAGATTAGAAGATACTCCATACGACAACAACCACAAGATACAAGGTCACAAAATAGTTAATGTTGCTTTAAGAGCGAGGAATAAACAAAATATGGCACAGCAACAAGGACAGCAATGGATCTTAACGCTCATCTCTGCAGACGACGACATCTGAGCACGATGGGGACTCTTCTCAAAGTCAACGTAAAGGCCTCCCATGAATGGAATTATTAAGCAGTGCTAGAAGTTAGACGAAATATGTGCAACTAGTATTATCAAAAATCGGAGCGTGTGGAGATACTGAGTATAGCCAGTCGACTTTAGTGCCAATAACTGGTAAATGGCAAAATTATGAAACCAAAATTCGCACACTTTACTAACTTACTAACAACAGGGAAAAATCAGAGGTCGCTTCTCCCACTCATCCCCTCCTTAAGTATGCCAGCCTATTTACAAATAATATATTGGCTAAATTCGATGAAAACTTTACGGAACGCATATGTGTCGATAAATCAATCTTTCCTCAACGAACATAACTCACATTTTCGCAACACAAGCATGTCTGACCTATAACGAACGCCTTAACCTCATACATCCCATCTCATCACGCTCAGTATCGCAAATGCGTCCTTTTAAGACAAACGTTCATGTTTTTCAGAGATTTCAGATCTGATCGCGCAAAACATGAAGTGTAATTTCAAAGTGAACATGTACACAACTATAAACCACAAAAAGCAGTTAACCTTCGAAAGTGCATCCGTTAAGATGCCGTTCTTTCTTATGATTGAAATCGACCGCGTAAACGATCTCTTCGTCGCCCATCTTCGTAATGCGCCAAATCGCACCGCCAATCATGTGACCGGCAGGGAGAGGAGTTATTTGCAGTCCGTTGTCACCTTTCAACAGAATCTGCAAAAACGATAGAGTCTAGAGTCGACATACGTTCTTCAACGAGCAAACCATTTAACATAAGTTTTTCTTATAATACTACTACTTTTAGCTAGTTGTCACTTTTCTACGAATGCCATATTCGCTGTTATATTTCTTCTAAACAATAGCCATCTTGAGCAGAATCATGACAACTGATGCCGTAAACTCTCCTATTCAAGCAAACCGGTTAGTGGTATTGTACAGGCGGGAACTTCATTTGAAAATGATGACTTCAAGGCGGATATATATTTGGAAGAAAGAATTTGAAGGAGGAGGAAGTTCATTTCAACGCAAATAAAATTTTTCTAAAAATCAAATAAAATACAGTGCACAAACTGCTCAGCGTATGCAATGCGCAATGTTGGTCCTACTTTTACCATGTACTGCGCTAGCACATCGTTTATATTACAATAAAACCCCAAATTCCAACAAAGCTTCATAGTTTGTGCTCCAATAAAGAAATTGCTGTATGCGTTAAACGAACAGTGAAAAGAAATGCATATATCGTTATAAAAGATTTGTCCAAAATGAAACATTCGTACGCCGCAGGCACCCATATTTCTTTTTCAAGAATTTTTGTATCGTAAGAACTTCAAGGTAGTAAACGGCTCTAGACTGTCATAGAGATTAATGAAAAATGAAACAACGTTTGAGCTTATTTTCAACGGCTTAGCAAAACTCCTGGTTTCTGAAAGAGAAAACTGGATTTATTTCCAAATACGTTTTAACGGAAAACAACATGAAAAAGCTAGAGGATTCTCATCCATTTCCCTTTTTTCGCATTGAAAGTTACACAAAGCAAGACATTAGCCCTTCTTATTACATGTCCTGACCAATTATGCCACTTCTTTCCACTGAATACTTTACTCTTAGTTGGTCGATAAACGTACTTCAACATGGCATCTCCTCCATTCTGTTTTAGCCTCTGCAAAACATTTGCCAACTTTGCCATATTTATTCATTCGTCCGCCTTCATCTCCTTAACACTGTGTCCTGATAAATTTATGGCGATTATACGCTCAGCTCCCCCCATGAGAAGATTATAGTCACCCCTCCCCCCTCCCTTCAAAACAAAAATGTATATATGGACTTATAATTGAGGTAAGAAAATGCACAGAACACGATGGCCGATGAGAAAGTTATTTCGACCAACCGTTTGGCTATATTTGACTTGTTGAACTCGTTCGAATGCACCATCGATGTCGTCCAGGTTGAATAGTGTAAAGTCTTCAACACTCGTGTGGCCATTGACCCAATCGTAGAGAAACATTTGACCCATTTTATAAACTGGTACCTGAGGCAAACAACCTATTACGTCTGACACAGGACGACCAAAAAGACATTAGATGGTTATAATACATGCACTTGCGACCACTTTCAGCTGAGATGGGTTACTGCCCTTTCGCCAACGTCACCAATTCTCTTCTCATTCCCTAGCAGATAAAAAATTCACATAAATTACAACAGGGCTTTTACAAATCGATCGAAGAACTTTTCTTTAGTGGCTTCTGCTCCAAGTTCTTCCAGTTTGCTATCGAACTTTGCGAATGCAACGTTGCCCACTACTCATTAAACCTCTTTCATTTCCCTCCGAATTTGCGACCGTATATGATGCACACCTATAGCTTCTGTTCGCTCTGATGAGATGACACGTTTGTCATTTGTTCACTGAACTGTGCAATCCGTTATGGTGCACCTAATCTACCCGCTTTACCGTGTCTTCTTCAAACAAGCGTTCTCACTTACAGGTTATTCGCAAAGGTCTTTTGCCTAGTGGTCCCAGTGACTTTGATCACCTAATTTTATTATCAATCGGATGCCATGAGAACATCTATTCAACCACGAACAATCAAACGAACCCTCGTTTTCGGTTACCTCGCATGCTCTCATCAACTCTCTAGTTTTAAGTAGACAAAATTTGCTCATCCATCGATCGCCAACATAAATCACGTCAAGTTATCTCTACTAAATTAAATTGCTATGGCATCTGCTGACAGTATGACTGATTGTAGCCGCAACTAAGGGATAGAGAGAAATCGAGATTTGTAAGCTGTTCCATTCAGCAACTGATCCTATTAAAACACTGAACGGATGAGAGGAATGATTCGTGCGTGCCCTCGATTTACCTTCCACTACAGACTTCTTAAGCTGTTCTACGCTTGAAAGAACAATACACATTTTAAAAAAATTAATATGCACCAAATTTATTCAGTTAACTTACAGTCGCATAGATAGGACAGCTCATGCCACACTTGCGCACAAGATATGGCAATGCGCCAAGATGCAAGATATCTGCATAGGAAAGCAGAACTGCGTTGATTTGCGGTACGCGACGTTTCACTGCTTCTATATAGGCCATATCAAAACGTTCGTCCCAACCGCAATCCAGCAGGAAAAACACCTCATCCACCTTAAAACGACAGTGCATTACTGTTACTCTCACTCGCTTTTATTCTTCCTATGCCCTCCACTAAGAAGTTATCACCTGTACAATATCATATATAATCTTATGCATAGAATCAATACATAGCTTCTCACTCCATACCTGCCGCACAATATCTAGCGTCTACCAACCATCCAACCGTAACAAGTAGACAAGGTATAGCACCCCACATGTGCCATTTATACAAGTACGTTTGGTTTATATGGATGGAGAACGAAAAAGGTATGGAATCCAATTATTAGTTCTACATTCATAAAAGAGCACAATTCGAAAAAAAATTAATTAATGAGCGGAGCAACTAGCGTTCTTTGAACAACACTACTTTTGAGCAAAAAAAGCTAGTAAAACGCAGGTTGAACGTACCGCAACAAACAGATGCGATCATTACAACCAGAAAAAGAATCCGACTGTATTCTAAAGCACAGTAA
>JPKZ01001320.1:16154-47657 GCA_000803305.1 Toxocara canis
TGATGTGGCCAGTTAAGTGAAAGAATCAAAAATATCAGTAACTGTGCACTTCAGGTTGCTATATTTTCAGCTGCGGGCAGTTTGCCGCTGCCTCTACACAACATTTGCACAGTTGAGTTCGCCACATGACGGATTCGAATGCGGCAAATATTTTCAGCCCTGACGGTCTCGATGAACAAAATTATTCATGCAACCTCAACCTGATGCGTAATGATTTCGGGAACGACTGTGAGCTTACGTCCCATTAAATCGGTGTTTTTCATACATCCATACCCTTTTCATGCGTTTTATTCATATACTTATTGTGCTCCGGATAATCGTTAATCTTCACTGCCTCGACTGCAGAATAGATCTTACCAGTACGGCTACTACAACTGCATCTACCTGCAGCGTTTTGGTGCCGAATGGCTGCGGTGCGTTGCCGAAAGACTAAGGATAGGGCAAGCCAAAGTGACTATGTATCCGCTCTAGTTATAGCGATGAATGCTTTCAAGCATTTTGTTATCTCGAGGGAACATAGGATTTTTGCAAATCAAACATAAAAGCAGAGGAAAAAGACCTGTAAAAGATAGCAGAGCGGTCCATCGTCCTGCACTCCAGAAAGTGCCTCTAACTTGATGATGGAAGTCATATAATTGAACCGTTGCGATTATCGAACTTCAAACAATCAGTTACTAAACCTGAAACGAATCCAAAACTTTACACGAACACTCGAACATCAAACGATCACAATTTTTGATGTTTGAAATTTTGAAAAATACAACTGCTTCTTCTCGCCAAGAAAAAGTGAAGTATTTACGCGCGAAAAAAATTACCTTGCGTAAGCAGATGAATAATCCTAACCATTTGCCGAATAAAAACTGCTATTAAAACATACGGAAAAGATAAAACATATTATTTCGCAACGATAATGACAACAACAGGGGAATAAACCCTCGCAAACACTGCGGATTTCAAAACTTCTTCGAACAACGAAACAACGCACGACGATTCGTGTGCGTTTATACACGACGAATTTGAGCAGTTAGTGTCTCTTTCTCCAGGTTGGCTGTGATCCAATATTTAGTTCGCAGCAAGTTCAGCACTGCCAACTGCTGAATCGATTAAATACTGGCATTGCCGATCGGTCTCCGGACAAACGCCAACCGACCGGCAAGTCAACGACACCAAGCACATGCAAAGACCCGACACCAACCTGTCAAACGGGGCAGCAAACCTGTAGCAACCGCCTTGTCGCGGGCTGGTCTCCGAGTGACCATCGTCGCGGGAAAAAGGCGGGAAATTTGAAATTTTGCTAATTATCACATTTTGCCAATTTCGTCGGCACTATGGGAGTAAGGAGGTAGGGATGTGGTTTCTTTTCGCATCGATTTTTTTGTGCAGAAGTCTTTCCTCGTTTTATCTCAGTACACGAGTTATGGAAGCTTGAGCGTCGTGTACGCTAATATGTTTACCCGTGCATTCTACGAAATACATCTGAGAGGTGACCGAGGCTGTTCCTCCCGTTAAAGCCGATAATTACTCATACGGTGGGTATGACCGGACAACGCTAGATGGAAAAGAGGTCTCACCATACGACACTTATCTACACCAGAAGCACTGTTTGATTGCTGGATAGCAGACAACATGTTAATTATGAGGGCTGAATGGAACGAAGACAAGGACAACTTCTGCAAGAGACGAGATAACACCATGGATGAGAGACATGCAAACAACAAATTTGCACCACCGACCAAATGTCATTGCATTGCGAAGTCCCGTATGACCTACAAATTAAAAAAGGGAATGGTGGCTTGACAGATGCATTGTTGCCTCCTTCATGCGCTCTCAATCCCTCCTTCGCTTCACCTTATTCCTGCCAGTATTTGTCACTAATTCCGCAGTCCATTGCTTCTGACTTATTTAAAACAGCCCTGATGTGTGCACAAACGAAAGATTCTCTAGCCACAGCATCTCTCTGGAAATGTCTTTAGCCAGATAGCATAAACTTTTGCTGCGAACATTGCCGATCTTTTTGTTTAGAAAATACTCACTCTTACCGTTTCTTAATCAAAAATGTCGGATCGCCTTGATATCAGAAAAATCTCAAAAAAATAAAACCCCTCTGTAACAGCTACCGTATGAACAGCAGAAAACTATAGTGATTCCAAAACGAAATACTTAAATTTCGGAAAATATCTCCGGAAGTTTCGATTAACTCGTTGTGAATCGGAACCTCCGAAATGCTCGAATATGCCTTCGTTATTTTCGTATAGTGCTTAATCCTACAAATACGACTATTTGAAGTTATGCTTCCGTCTCGATTCAACTCCTTTCACGTGCAGATGGCCTTTTTTTTTCTTCGTTGTTGCAGGCTCGAACATGTATCGTACATGTTCGAACGTGCACTAAGGAAAGAATATCCTGTAAAAGAAAATGAAATTAAAAAAGTGTAGAAAGGTTCACGAAATTTTTTTTCACGCATTTCGCGTTTTGTATCGCTTATGAGCTGAAGCTTTCGGCGCACTTTCAGCAGAAATAGTTGAACGACAACAGAAAAAGCAGTTTTCATCGACTGTTTTGCTCTTGCTTCTGATAAGGTCAACACTGTCGTTGTAATGCTAGCAGTAATAGTGAAGCGTTTATTTTCGCAAAAGAAAATACGAATGGAACGGAAGCACAAGCATAAAAGTTACAAAAATAAATTGCTTGAAAAAAAAAGATGGGATCATTAAAAAGGATATACAAATGATTAGCTTCTAGATTTTTCCAATGTGACCGCACTTCAAGCGATTATCGAATATGATAGCGATTATCGAACCTGTGCACGTAGAAACGTCGAAGCACATAGAGGTAATTAAACGATCTCTTTGTTTTCTAAAACTGTCGCAGTCGTAGGGAAAGAACGTGATTTGAAAATGATGAACAAACGATGAATGCGATCCGGCTTTACTTCAGCTTATTGTATGGTGGTTTTCGCACTGGCCCACTTTTTCTCGATAGATGGGGAGCCGTATTGATTTTTTTAAAATTTTTTTCGAGGCCTCGCTAGTTAAACATTTAAGTTCCTGGTTTGTGTTAATTTACTTCAACAACGATGTCATAACTGCAGTAGTATTCATTTCGTTAAGCGATATTAAAATAAGATCCTCTAAGCAAGAAATGAGCACGTGGTGGCCAAAGGAACTCAGCTCACTTTTGGCCACAACACAATGAATAGAAAGATTCCGTAAAGAATAGCATGCAAACTTTACTGTGCTACCTCCAAAAACATGGCCGGTATCTGTTTTGCTTATGGCGTTAAGGAGAGCAACCAACTATCCCAACAAGAGATGGCTGTTTTGTTAGCTTAAGCTAGCGGTGAAATTGTTATTGCGAAGCGAGCGAAATCACGCGTTTAAAAAAAAGGGAATGAAAAATATTTAAACTAATGTCTTTCGTTTTCTTTCTTGCTATAATAAAATATGCGAACTTGTCCATTCGCACGAAATGCATAATGTGTGAAAATGTTGTTAGAATTGCTGCGCTGGGCTGTTGCCATCCGCAGAGTCTTGCTAATTGTGGGCAAATTGCCTTTGTAAATAGCAACAACACTTAACCAATAACTGACTTCTCCAATTTGCGAAGGATAACAAACTGTTAATTCACACAAGCAATCCACCTTTATTTTTCGAGTGATTCTGCCCTCGTTGCACAAATAACAGATTCCTTTGTTATGAGTTACAGCTTCTTTTTTTCTGTGGGTATAAAGAATGCGCATAATTACCAACAACGTCCTCTCTCAATCATCATATCCCAAAGGCGAGAGGAGACATCCGATTTGGAGAGATTCCCTTCTGGACGTTCGAAGACTGGAAGATTCCATTGGAATCGCTTTACGCTACCAGAAAACTGTTTCATAAGATGCAACGAGAGGAATCAGGAAGTCACATTTGCGTACTCAAAATGACAAAATTTTATCCATAATAGAATGTTCTCCTATACAGATACATACAAACGCTAATCTTTAATGCCCTCTAGCTCTTTTATTGTTCGCACTAACGGAATCGAATGCCCATCCATCGAAGTGACAGCAACGGGTGCAGCCGTTGGTGCGCCTTGTAACTCACAAATCATCGAATTCACCTGAAACGACAATTCAACGATGAAATTTATATAGCTTTTTATAACTTCTTCAACTACATAATTTCACCGATTCGTCACAAGTTCACGTTTCCTATGTCATGCTATTATTCATCAACAGTATCCAGAGAGCGTGCACAGCTAGCCGCGCATATGTTCGACCTCTGATTGTTTAAGGAACCGAGCATTATTTCGTGAGTAAAATGGAGTGGAAAAAGACATCCTAACCCGTTCGAGAATAAATGACTTTAAACGGAAGTATGATATCCAGGAAGAAGAATTTACGCCATTCTTCTTTGAACTTTTACCAGACTGTATTCGCTTGTCTATAAGATCAACCCATAAAAGAAAATGGTTTGACCCAAGCGCAGAATCTTTTTTCGTGGACGGTAAGATGAACAGAAATTTGTTTAGAGCTTAAGTTGGGGAAAGCTCTAGGGGACAAATAACTTGTTGGACATTCGACAAAGTGCATTGCTGCAGGCAACAATGAAGGCACCCGTCTTCTATAGGTGCGTCAACAGAGCAGACGCAGCACGTGTTGAAATACCTTAGCGAAAACCCTGAAGAACCTACGAAACACTGCATAATGCCTACACCTATACTGTATAGGAAAAATTGGTGCTGAGCCTTTTCTAACTGAAAGGTTCCATGTTTTGCTTCACAGTTCCGTCCTCCCATAGGTCGTCACATAAATCCGTAATGGTTCACGATATAGTTAAGCCCTTGTCTTTAACTATAAGCTAGAGATAGCATGCCCGCGAAACCAACATCCTAATGGCTTCGACTTCTGAAGTCTATTTCGGAATGAACTTGAAAAAAGGGTATCGTGATCATTTTGATCCAGAGCTGTTGCACTGAGACATTTTGAACGCTTTAATGCGCCCATAACGTCAGCTTACCTTATTTGCAAGCGCTAAATCCAAATTGTCCGACATGACCACATTTGACGACATATCGGCTAAGACACTTTGATTCACTTTACTGCCGACGCCAATGACGATGAGCACATCGCCATTCGTCTGCAATTTTTTCGCAAACGGCACAGCGTCTGTCACGTCTTCAATATCACTGCAAGCTCATGCTCACTATTAAACACTTAACCCTGCAAGGTTTAAGCTCACGCTAGTTTGACATGGCGCAATTGATAACAAATATGCCGTTTGTTACATCACCTGATGTTCGTGGCTAGAGAAGAAAGAAAACAGGCTAAGCCATCAAACCACTACATTTTAACACTGTTGTCACCCCAGTAATATCCACCTACCAAAAAATCAAACGATACAAATATGGCATCTGCCGAAAGTCCGTCTGTCTTAGTTAAAGAATTGATCGAACTAGCCGAACTGATCGAAACTTTGTAAACTGTTCGCATAGGCTTATAGATGCGGCGAATATAACGTCTCTTTTAATATACCTGCAAATCGTTGGCGGATCCGTTCACGCTGTATATACATCGTCTACAAACACCAATAAGTTCCCGCATTTCTAATTTATGCGTTTTGTCACAGTTCCTTTTCGCTCACGAGTTTCAGGTCCTAATGTGAAAATGGTGTAACGTTGGCTCACAAATGCCTCAGAGAAGGCCATTTGGTGGGACGGAATAGTGGTATTTCAAGATGTCACTGAACTTTTAAAATGAACTTCCCGTACCAACATTATTAAATGATTTTTGGTCGCCACCTATCAAAGTGATACCTTGAAAATGTGATGAAAAGTGTAACCAGCTTCAGATTCGGTCGCCTATCGGCCAAATTTTCGCCCAATCGTTTCACTGAACTGAAATATGAGTGAAAATCGACAAATAGGATAGAGAGCGGGATTTTCTAAAATATCCATTCACAGTTAGACAGTGCTGAAATATAGAAAATGGCTGATGCTTTCAAATCCTTAGCAAATCATGAATATGAACGCAGATGGCATTATTATTATCCAACTTATGAAGAAATTATGACAGTTGAAACAATCTTTCATCATTTCAAATTCAGAAATACACATCGTACGTAAGAGCTGAAAGGTACGGAAGAACTCGTAATAATAAACGGAACTTCTACCTGTTTATGCAACTACCTGGCTATTCGATCTGTCCGCGTTCGGAAAGTCAGCAATCAGCTATGCGCATTCTGTGATGCAAACTCGAATGAGCTCAGCACAACCTAATTGGCCTTCAGCGAAAGCGCCTAACTTCAAGGAAAGTTCCACATACCATTTCATATCCACTTCTACTTTGTATATTAAAGTATTTAGTCTTATTTCCTTCCTAACATTCTCCTATCCACTCCCCTCCCCCTCTCCCTCCTTACAGATTTCGGCGCTGTTAGCTCGAATTGTTTGCCACAACCGTCAAAACAACCAGCCAGTCAGGTCTATCAAGATCGGCTATTACACTTATTGCTTCTAAGAAATGTGCAATCTTTGAGATAACGATCGCTCAAAAACTACAAGAGAACTGCGATAAATTCGTGATCCATATAGAAACTAGCCTAATCTTTTAAACCAGTCAACCAGAGATTGGATCTTGAGTTTCAGAAAAAAAAACATAAGATTAGTACTTTGCGATGCTGCCGAGGCCTTTGTTAAACATCGAGCACCGTCGCCTCAGTTCATCTATAACCTCGGAGTTGTTTGAATACTTAAAACCACCGGCAATAATGGCTGGCGTATATTGAGATATTTCCAACAGAACTTCTGTCTCATCCGCACTGATCTTCCAGCGATCGATTAGTTCCTTTTCGACGTATAAGCATTCCTTAAATGATTACTATCTGAAAGTGCAACGATTCAATGGCAACTAGAAGCGAGTGATAGCACAGAGACGCAGTGTATCATATGTATTTCGCCTGTGCCATTGAACTTCTTTCTAAGCTTCGAAAATACTCTCATTGCACTGATAATGTGCCGAGGCTCCCGAACTACCATACGACAATGAAAAACGGTGAATAAACCTTAACGAGGAAATTATCATACCTCACAAAGATATGGAACAGCGAATGATCCATCAAACACTACTGCAATGTCAACCTTGCAAGGTAATCCTTGCGGAACGGTCGTCGCCAAAGTGCTGTAAAAAGACATTTATAAGAGGTTCACTTTGAGAGGGGACCTATGCGTCTGAATAAGTCTTTCCGGGTTGCCTTTTAAGCAAAAATAAAGAAGAAAAACGTCTCAGTACACCTCTGGTGTGTTACGGAAGTTGATTGACGGCTTTGTGAAGCAGTGAATGCCGGTAAAGCTAAAATGAATAAATTCTTGACAAGGTCTTTTTTTTAATAGAATTGGCTCAAATGCATTTGAATTTATATGACGCTAACATCTCGCTCGATCCAAACGATATGGAGGCGAGAAAGTACTATGAAATAGTTTGAATAAATGGAGCCAATCAAACAAACTTTCGGTCAATTCGAATCGATAAGATGAACTGATGAGCAAATTTTAACCCGCTTTTTAACTTTTTAAAAAAAACAATTCCATTCTATGCGCGGAAATCAACGCTTAACTTGGTATATTACAAAAAACATTGGTAAAAGTGTCTATTCAGTACTGGACAGCCTGGAATTTCTACGTTCTCAGAAGGAACTAAGAAAATATTAATGTGAACATTAAAGTACAGAGACCATCAAGCTTAAGCAGTTTTTTTTTCAAAATTTGATATGTGCATGCTGATTTGGAAATTTTAAAGCTAAGATAAACGGTTTTGAAACTGTTCTACGAGTTTTTCAACGAATGTCGTGAACAGCTACTTGCTTAGGATGCAAACGTTGTTGACGAGGTAATCTCGTGAAGTTTCATTATCGCTCCATTGCTGACGTTACGTTTCAGTACCATAAACAGAAATATTCTTGTTTAGAATGCTTTGGCAGTTACGTTGAATGTCACTTTTAAAAATATACAGACTATAAAATATTGATGGAAGTCTTGACGGAAACAAGTTCCAGCAAATTGTGTGCTGAGACAGATTTTATGATATCGCAGAGTAAGCATGAGAAAACACAAAAGGGTGCTAACAATGTGCTACTGGCAATTGTGAAAAGGACCAATGAATGCAGATTGGCCGTTTTTTATATCGCCTCTTTAAAAAACTTTTAGCTACTAAGGTATAAATAGACGTTTCGAAACGATATTGACATCACAAAATTCAAGAAATTTCCAATGGTATCGTTCATAAAGTCAACTGTGGTGTTCCTCCTACTTCTTGATATCTCGCTGAACGCTCGTACGTTTCTTGGAAGATATCGTTCCCATAAAGTCAAGCTCTCACTCATAGTTTTTAAAATGGTGATCGTAGCGAAGGATTGCAATTCCATTCGATTTATAATGAATCAACGCAGAAGTCCAAAAGTCCAAAAAGTGAACGTGCACACTGCGATAGTTGTAGAAGTAAAGTTGAACTATGCTTTACCGTCCTGCGATTTCATCCGATCTCTCCAAGGTCAAAATGTGCGCATAAAGGCAATTTGGAATGATCACGAATTCAATTTTGCATTTCTGTCATTTTGTGCAAACAGCAATGTTTATGCAATAAACGAAGCTCAATGATATCAGTAAATCATGCATTCGATAGCAGCGAGCCTATTAAAAGTTGGTCTCTTGTAAGACATCTTTTTATTTTCGGCTTATTTTCCAGTTTCGTTCAACTCTGCTGGCAAATGAAACAAGAAAATATTTTTAGCGGATAGTTGCTCATATGTAACGATTTGTTACAGATGCGGAATCGGACAAATCGGCTGGTGGCTGGAGCGGATCATCAGGAACTGGCTGGAGCAGTTCACCGAAAGGCAGTTTTGGTGGTTCGGCAGCTAGTGGATGGGGAGCAAACTTAGGAGGAAATGGTTTCAGAAAACAAAACTTCGATCCTAAGGCGAAATTCACAGGCTGGATCACGCAGGAATGAACCTAACAACGACTGCACACAATTTTTTCACAAGATCTATCCCTAAATTCTTCATTTCAGTACTGTTCAGGATGCTAACGACGGCGAATATGCTACTGATGTCGAATAAATGCTTTTAAGACTCAACCTAATACACTTAGAAGACAAGAGGAATGGGATAGAAGACGTCCCTCAATGAAGTGCGAACTGCATGGTAATATCGGCTCATGATAACAGAGAAAAGTAAGGAGAGCTTCTCAGCTTCTGATTTAGCAAAAGGACTGAAATTGAAGATTGAGAGTGAACGATCTCGTTCCAGCAATTGCTGGAAAGGATTTTATCCTTTATTCTAGTGGTAGGGAATGCGTTCTGAGAGGAAAACACATTGAACAAGTGTTCCTGCGCCGTTAATATAACAATAAATGCGCTCGAAATTATAGCAGTGGTGTTGGTACATTTCTGTGAAGTAAAACAGCTGATGTAGTCTCTTTCATATGTGTATTTGAACAAAAAATTATAATTCACCTGATTAAGCAATCACTCGATTTCTAGACCAACGGACCGAATGCTACAATAATTGCCGTTGTGCGCCTGCCTGCGGTGGTCGGCTAATGAATGCGAAACATTTAGTTGGATTCCATTCCGATAGGTTTTATACCTCCTTGAGGGGCAACCAGCCACCAATGCTATATGTGAAGCAATTGATATGTGCTGTTGTGTGCATGAATGTTCACCGTGCCTACTGAATGCGACACGAATTCTTGCACCTCATTTGCATAATGAGCAGGGCCAGCCGATCGGCCGATGAGTAATCACCCATTGTCCAGTCACATAGTAAGCATTTAAAACGCCCTTAAATATTAAACATCACTAACTGTTAAGGCCCACAATTTTTTTAGTGCGTGAATAAACTTACTTAACAGTCGGAACATCGCTTTTGGCCGCTCATTGCGATCCTGGAAAACCTACCACTTTGCACGGCCTTTGTTTGAAAACAACACAAACCTTGTGGTCGAGACATCAGGGGAAGAAGTCGGCTGTGCTGAAGATCCAGAAGAGAACCTTGTGGTCGAGACATCAGGGGAAGAAGTCGGCTGTGCTGAAGATCCAGAGGAGACTAAGTTGCACATTGGGCTACTGACCTCTCCACTTGCAGCTTCGACGTTACCTTAAAAAGTTTTTTTAATATGCCTGACCTCCAATAGGAGTCTCCGTCTTCCGGCGTTCCCATTCCTAAGTGAATTTAATTCGTTGAGATGACAAAATGTTTTATGATCTTTCCTGCAACGAACTTTCGACTCTTTGGTTTTTATGTCTTCCTTTTCATGAACTGAACAGAGCTATGAAGAGTGACAACACCCGATCTTCTATAAATGCGATGAAGAGTTGTTTCGATGGAGGTGGTTGAGAACAAGCTTTTATTGTGTGTATTAGAAGATGAAAACGAATGATGTAGTATAATCACTAAGTTCAATGCTTATAGTATAATCACTAACTGAACGTGTTGATTGTTTTAGTTTGAGGGATCGCATTGAGATCGTCGACCAGTTGTTGCTTGGACGGAGCGTCACTTTCTGCATAGCTCATCGCAACCATTGCGATCACACCATTCCAGTTCAAACTCGAACTGATGCCAAGACTGGAATTCAGCGTCAACCGGAAGTTCAATTTCGGCTATGGGTTGAAAAGGGGGAGCAATTTTAGCGCGGAAGTACCATGCCAATGGCAGCGAAGAATAAGTATTGGGCATTACAGCCTGATCGGTTGAGCGACTTTCTGTGGCGATCTGCAGCTCACGAATGGGAATTCTCTGCCGAGCGTATTGTTATAAGAAACATTATGACCTTTAAGGCGTGCTCAGCATTGCTGTATGCTTGAGAGCCAAACGGCACAAAGGCGAAACCTTTATGTACATCTTTTTTTCGACGGCTGAATTTGACCGTAATCTGTTCGCTTAACTTAACGAAATAAATCTCTTCGATATTGCATGAATCTATTTGAGCACTGAGGAAACCGAACCATCAAGCGATACAATATTCGCTTGTAAGCACTAAGCCATACGGAAGAGCGCATCATCACATCAGATAAAAAAAGACCTTTCATCCATTATCACAAAACGGACATAGCACAGCTACTGCCGGAATGTGTGAACATATAGCATTTTCTTTATTGCATATTTAAGCATGGCGTTCGTTGAGAATTCATTTACCAACCCAATCACACAACACTGTTCAGCTCACAATTCAAAGAACCATACTCCTCAGCTCGCCTATGCTCGCTCAAACAGAAACGGAACCTTATTTTTAATTTGCTGCAGAAATTCACCACAGTTCCATCAAAAAACCAGATCAGTGTTGGATAATCGGGTATTTTATGTGAAACGCACGCGCACAGAAATACGATCGTTCAGATGTTGCGTTGAAGCAGCTTGATTTTATATTTCACTCTTGCTTATGCATGTCACATTTCAATGTTGAGATCGAGCTGAATTTTTGTTTTTGCATTGACGTAATTTATATGCGAGTTTAAAAATATGGTTATATCGTTGCTTGGACCAAAGTAGATAGTGCTGGGATCATCAAAAACGATGCCAACAGCACTGTAATTCTTAGGTCGCTCTTACTTATGTATACATATGCGTAAAATGCTACTTACACTGTTGGCTTGTTCGACGACAGTGGGGCTTCAACGTTTCGACTGACTTGAGGACCGTTCTTTGCGTTCAGTAGTAGTGCATCGAAGATCTGAATAAGTTATTTTACTATCGGCATTTGCTCAAGTTTACTTATCATAAAGCTGGCTAGCTACAAAGAAATCTCAGCTCCAGGTCATCCCGTGACGTACTCTTTAATAAAATTTTGTTTGCAGCCAAATTTTTAATTTCTTTTACAATTCCGTTCTTGTTCTACATTCATAGGTGTTTTAAAATTGAAAAATTACGACACTTTGGCATTGAGGAAAAGTGTCTCAATTAACTGGAATCGATGATGAATTTCTGACCAATAACACTGAATGGAGATTTTAGCTAAAATAGAACGAGAGTTTTAAGGTTCCGTCCGTTGTCGTTAAAATCTTTGGCAGTTTTTCGCGTAACTTCTTAATTTTCGGGTAAGAAAGAACTTTTATAGACGATTTTTAACGAAATAAACGTTTTTCTGACGTATTTTATGAGTGCTTTGTAAGGGTCAAACTCACTAGGTGGAAAATGTTGCCGGTTTAAAATAATGTTTCATATCTGTCATATAAGTTTCGTATGGTTTACGCATGTTCCGTTGAATGTTTCCAGCCACTGAATACTTAAACGACCATCAACCAGGTGAAAAATTGACTGCAAAAATTTAGGACAATCGTTGATTGGATCGTTTACTTGAGAATTTCGAACTTTCAAGAACCTGCTTACACTACCATATGTATAGCAAAAAACAGAGTCAAAAAGTAGTGCAAGCTAAGCACCTATAATAATTGGCCTCATGAGCCCACTCATGTAGAATTTCAGGTGCTCGAAAATGTCCGTGAAATCAAATTCAATGCTAGTCACCTTATCGCGAAGAATAGATGCCGCTCCAGAGAAGTTTCTCTGAGCATCAGCATATGAAATAAGCATAGAATCGACTGTGAAGAAATATGTGATGATTTTTGTTGTTGCCATTACATCTGCAATGGTCTCACTAGAAAAAAAAGCAAAAAGGAACAAGAAAAAGCAAAACAAAAAATCTTTCAAAAAATACCAAACCACACCAATCTCACTGATAATATCGCTTATTCCCAACTATGGTAAGGAAATAATGCCGCTTAAAGTTATCCTTTTAGAAGAACGCACAGCATAAATTTCGCGCTGACTATTTTTAATTCTCCATAAGCATAAAGACCTTCACAACATCAGAAGCGTTAATTTTTCATTGTTAGTTTCTATGTGCATAGTATTCAAATAAGCATGTCGTGAAAAGTAAAACGATTTCTCGCATTTTTTTCCTTTTGGAATATCAAATATGAGATCATCCATGTGCTTTTTTTTTCTCTTGATCAGACTGTCATGAACGGAAGAGATTTGTTGTGATTTGTAAAAAAAACTGTGTTATCTGTTTGTAAGATTCATCTCGAGAGCGCTTCAACATCAAGAAACGATTCGTCGGAATAATTGCAAATGAGTGAAGGAGTACTGGCTCATTTGAAAGCATTTCAGATACGCTTCAAGTAATTCTTTTCTAAAACCATTCAAAATTTTGAATTGACAAATTCGGATTTAATTTTTTCAACCTTTATTGTTTTGGCTTCGACTAAACTTGGCGATTCCAACACCCAACATCACAGCACCGCTAACGAATAAAGCGATCGGTACAATAGCGGCAACAATTGTCATATATTTGATTTTCTTCGTCATTACTTACTGCAAAGAAGTATTCTCATATACACTCAATTAAATGTGCAATATTTCAATAGACTAACATATTGAAGCATTTACACAACGCAAATTAGGAAGTCGTTTATTAATATGGAATTCAAATTGCGTTAAGAGTTCTTTAAACAAAGGCAGCTAATTTTTGGAAAAATCAGCATATCTCATAGTAGAATTGCTCCTCGATCATTGGCATTTGTCCGGAAATTTGCTCAGAAAGAATGGGAAAGGCGTGAGGAAAGAAAGCATAATGGGATGAACAAGGATGCTAAACCAGGCCGAAATCTGGTTTAAATAGCAATTGGTTTAAAGCTTTAAGCGTTAAACAGCCCCGACTTCTCAAATGGACGACGATCAATGAACCTATTTTTTACAAGATCTCGATAGGTAAGGGAGTCTTTCACGAGTGGCTGTAATTGCGGTATTTTGAGAAAGTACGGCAGATCCATTTTTAAAGTTGGCGGCTGAAAGTTTTGCCAACTGCTATAATTTGCAGTGATTTCCTGTGCGAAGAGCTTTAACTATATCCTTCAGAACAGATCTCGCGTAAGATATAAAGAAATTTTCATCAATAAATTTCAAGTCCTAAATGACCGTTGCCCTTCTCCAATGTTCCTGGCAGGAACACTACGCACATGATGTGTGCTACTATTAATAGTTAATTGAAAAGTGCAACATGACGGAGCAGTACGTCAATGGATGCTGACAGCGAATGATTGAGATTCGGCTTTATGCTTCTCCCTAATCATCTTGATGGCATCTCGCAGTTTCTCAAAAAAAAAAACGAAAAGACTGGCTTGTTGTGGATTTGGTATGTCCACTGGACTTGATGCAGTGCTGCGATCACTGAAGTAATTCTCGCGTATACAGTCGACAATCTGTAAATTTGCGTTGTATATGGGAATTGCTACAACATCAAAGGATAGCAAGAAATGTGGTCGAAGCATACAGTGCACTTAGCTGATGTGCAGAGGTAAATTTAGTGTGTGTGTGCAATGTAACAACTTTTCCTCATTGTTACTTTTCGTCCCTCGTTCGAGAAGCAGATATTATGGCAAAACGTTTGGGGAAAGTATCAAGAAATTCCCAACTAACACCCGACCACGGCAAGATATATATATATTATATATATATATATCTCGCATTTTTTTTTCCTTTTGGAATATCAAATATGAGATCATCCATGTGCTTTTTTTTTCTCTTGATCAGACTGTCATGAACGGAAGAGATTTGTTGTGATTTGTAAAAAAAACTGTGTTATCTGTTTGTAAGATTCATCTCGAGAGCGCTTCAACATCAAGAAACGATTCGTCGGAATAATTGCAAATGAGTGAAGGAGTACTGGCTCATTTGAAAGCATTTCAGATACGCTTCAAGTAATTCTTTTCTAAAACCATTCAAAATTTTGAATTGACAAATTCGGATTTAATTTTTTCAACCTTTATTGTTTTGGCTTCGACTAAACTTGGCGATTCCAACACCCAACATCACAGCACCGCTAACGAATAAAGCGATCGGTACAATAGCGGCAACAATTGTCATATATTTGATTTTCTTCGTCATTACTTACTGCAAAGAAGTATTCTCATATACACTCAATTAAATGTGCAATATTTCAATAGACTAACATATTGAAGCATTTACACAACGCAAATTAGGAAGTCGTTTATTAATATGGAATTCAAATTGCGTTAAGAGTTCTTTAAACAAAGGCAGCTAATTTTTGGAAAAATCAGCATATCTCATAGTAGAATTGCTCCTCGATCATTGGCATTTGTCCGGAAATTTGCTCAGAAAGAATGGGAAAGGCGTGAGGAAAGAAAGCATAATGGGATGAACAAGGATGCTAAACCAGGCCGAAATCTGGTTTAAATAGCAATTGGTTTAAAGCTTTAAGCGTTAAACAGCCCCGACTTCTCAAATGGACGACGATCAATGAACCTATTTTTTACAAGATCTCGATAGGTAAGGGAGTCTTTCACGAGTGGCTGTAATTGCGGTATTTTGAGAAAGTACGGCAGATCCATTTTTAAAGTTGGCGGCTGAAAGTTTTGCCAACTGCTATAATTTGCAGTGATTTCCTGTGCGAAGAGCTTTAACTATATCCTTCAGAACAGATCTCGCGTAAGATATAAAGAAATTTTCATCAATAAATTTCAAGTCCTAAATGACCGTTGCCCTTCTCCAATGTTCCTGGCAGGAACACTACGCACATGATGTGTGCTACTATTAATAGTTAATTGAAAAGTGCAACATGACGGAGCAGTACGTCAATGGATGCTGACAGCGAATGATTGAGATTCGGCTTTATGCTTCTCCCTAATCATCTTGATGGCATCTCGCAGTTTCTCAAAAAAAAAAACGAAAAGACTGGCTTGTTGTGGATTTGGTATGTCCACTGGACTTGATGCAGTGCTGCGATCACTGAAGTAATTCTCGCGTATACAGTCGACAATCTGTAAATTTGCGTTGTATATGGGAATTGCTACAACATCAAAGGATAGCAAGAAATGTGGTCGAAGCATACAGTGCACTTAGCTGATGTGCAGAGGTAAATTTAGTGTGTGTGTGCAATGTAACAACTTTTCCTCATTGTTACTTTTCGTCCCTCGTTCGAGAAGCAGATATTATGGCAAAACGTTTGGGGAAAGTATCAAGAAATTCCCAACTAACACCCGACCACGGCAAGATATATATATATTATATATATATATGATTATACTTTTTATTGGCGAAATGATTGAGCGCAAGAAATGGTGACGATGGTATTGTTGAATATTCAGAACCATAATATTTAGGATCAGAAGATCATCATAAGCAAGCTGTCTAAATAAAAATTTCCGCAAAGCATTTGCTATCGATATCGTTGAGAATCATAGAAGCATGGGATGGCGTTATATATTGAAACATCGAAGAAGAACTTAGAACTGGCAGATGGTAAACGTTATATTCCTGAAGAGAAGGAATGAAAAAAAAAAAAGAAATGACAGAACTTATTTTGCACCCGCAGAAAGCTGAAACTGATAAAACCTAACCAGAGAGTAAGAATGAAACGAGATGTACCATATGCATTCCTTAGGATCCAAGGTAGCAGATTATGGTGGTTATAAAAGACAAAATTGTTTGAAAAAGGATAGCTGCAGCTGCCCCATCAGAAACGAGGAATGAAGAGAGACATTATTCGCACATCTCCTTGTACAGTAGTTCTGTGCAAACAATACGGTATACATCTATGTAAAAACTGTATACTAAGAAACATTTGAAAAACGCTGCAGCTGAACTAAATATATGACGCGGCAAGTAGACCAGAGTTCATTCTGTTGTTGACAGAGATCAGTGCGGTGTTATCGCGATTCAACTGTGCACGACTACTCCACGGAAGAATTATGCACATTTCGAATGTTAAGGGCGATTCATATCTATTAAGCATTGCCAATTATTTGGCGTGATCTGTGGAAATCAAATTTTGCCGAATATTGCAACGACTATTGTTGTTCTCAGTGATATCATAATTCCAAGGGTGAAGCGGTGGCGCGGAAGGAATCAATGAAACTGATCGAGCGATCGGTTATAAACGTTGCCGCGAAGGGCGCAAACAACATTGCTTAGACGGATTTTTTTCCATCGTGTCATCGAGAAAATCGGCTGTCCTTTTTCGTTATGGACGATCCGAACAGAAGGGCGTTATAACAACGAGGAATGGCTATCGACAACAACATGATAAAACCTTGCAGCGTTATTTACTGCGGAATTCTTTGGTTTGCACTATCAGTATGATTGCATAGAGCAGAGCATGCAATACGTTCTCTGACTATAACTGTTTGACATCACTACTCAGTGTTCTAATGAAGTGACAAATATGCGTTGTTACCTCATAATTAAAGTGAAAATTTTGAGCAGATGATTTACGCTCATAAGAATTATTTTCCTGTACAAATAGAGCACATTAAGCTAGCATATAAATAGCTGGTAAAAACAAATGTGTTGCGATCATTTAAATGTTGGAGCAAACACGTTATTATTTTCGTTCCTACTGCTTTTCTCTCCCTCTCCCCCCCCCCCCCACAACCCACTNNCTTGAACTACGCCCATGAAAATTACGCTTTTTTGGAGGTAGTACTCATGTTGTGCATAGATTACGGAATTCATATAAACGAGCATTCAATTGATAAGGAACTAAAATCTTTGAACTTTGTTGAGCTTTCCATACAAACGCGAAAAGTTTCGAAGCGCTACCCACCAATAGTCGTCAGAGGTCGACGTCTAGATAATGTTGTCTAACAAATATGGTTTTGCGTAACTAAACGAAATTGATGATTGGGAAAGTTTTTGACAACCGAGCGTCTGTGTGATATTCGAATTCAAGGTACTATTACCATCAAACGGACAATCACATTAACTCACGTTAAGCTCACTTCCTTTCTGATCATGCATAACATCACTCTTCTGCAACCCAACGTTTTTCCCTCAGCCCTTCCATGAAACACTTCTACGTTGGGCAACTTAAAAAAAAAACAAGATAGGGTGCATGCAATAGAGGCCGGGTTCGAGTAGAAATGGTAAAAGAAATGACGCACGAAGCAGTGTCCCTTTTTCGTTTATCAGCTAGCTCAAGTTTTCATTTCAATTGCAAAAAAGCGTTCTCAATATTATTGTTCAGATAGCGATCACGCTAATTCAAACTTCACACGGCAAACAAAACCCGTATTCGCAATATTCAGCGAGTAATAGGTTAACTGGGATAGTCGTAAACGATTGAACTGCAAAAGTGCTTAGAGTGATAAGCGGGACCTGAATTGGACAACGTCACTGATTAGTTGGTATGAAAGGAGCAAGGGTTTGAATGTACTTGAAATATTGGAATGATTCTGTGTTCAAGCATATCAGCTTTGATGAAATTGCACATTTAGCATGAAGGTAGCCTCATTAGGTTTCATCATGTTATGAGCAACTTGCAAAGCGTATCATGGAACAGAAAACATTCAAAAATGAACCAACAAAAACTGACCGGTCGGTGAACAAACAGCCAAAATCGACCGGTCAGAGAACAAGCAGCGAAAACCAACCGGTCGGAAAACAAACGGTAGAAATCGACCTATCATCAAACAGATATATGCCCAGAAAAACAACACAATGCGGCATTCGAATAGTTGCCACTCTCACTAACAGTAAATATCCGATGAGTGTCCTTCGACAGCCCACCACATGTGGTTGCTCTTCCGGAATTCATCGCCACTTAAGGAATGATTCTCACAGATCGATTCCAAACCTCCTGAGTCAAAATGGTATTTATCTACACCTTCTGATGAGAACATTGGTCAGGAAAATTTGGAGTTTTTTTGCAAAGCATCAAAACGCATGTTAACGAATGACAAAGATCGCAGGCTCATGAGCGGTAGAAGGGTGATAAAGTATTCGCAGGCGTTGCAATGAAGGCGAAATATCAATAAAGTGATCGACTTATGGGTGCGAGAGAACTTTTTGGATAGTCGTAAACGATTGAACTGCAAAAGTGCTTAGAGTGATAAGCGGGACCTGAATTGGACAACGTCACTGATTAGTTGGTATGAAAGGAGCAAGGGTTTGAATGTACTTGAAATATTGGAATGATTCTGTGTTCAAGCATATCAGCTTTGATGAAATTGCACATTTAGCATGAAGGTAGCCTCATTAGGTTTCATCATGTTATGAGCAACTTGCAAAGCGTATCATGGAACAGAAAACATTCAAAAATGAACCAACAAAAACTGACCGGTCGGTGAACAAACAGCCAAAATTGACCGGTCAGAAAACAAGCAGCGAAAACCAACCGGTCGGAAAACAAACGGTAGAAATCGACCTATCATCAAACAGATATATGCCCAGAAAAACAACACAATGCGGCATTCGAATAGTTGCCACTCTCACTAACAGTAAATATCCGATGAGTGTCCTTCGACAGCCCACCACATGTGGTTGCTCTTCCGGAATTCATCGCCACTTAAGGAATGATTCTCACAGATCGATTCCAAACCTCCTGAGTCAAAATGATCTAGTTCACCAATCTGACCTGTTCGGAAGTTCTTCGCGAGAAGCAATAGACTGGAAAAATCGGCCGATTCTGCAAAAAAGAGGACAGAAAGAAAACTTAATCGTTGAGGCAATAATCATTTTACAATATCATTCACCCTTGCAGGCTCAGTGCATACCAGTTGGTTGCGCCTCTCTTTACATAATTCAGCAATCAAAACACTTTTTAGTACTTCCTCATCATTCCAATTGCCGGTACTGTGGCTTGTCAACAAACAACAAATATATAACATTAACTGTAAAAAATGCTTTCCGCTTGCTCTGAGTGCGTATATAAAGAGAACGTTCGCTTAGTGGATTGTCACAGAGAGTCATTTGAACATCCGTCATGCAATTCGCATTCGCCTGCACCGTCACCTTCTTTTGTGTCGTGGCACTCTTCGAACATTGTAGGTCGAATTAAGGATTCCTAAGTTTTATTTATATATCCCATTTGGCGTTTCGGATGGGTATAACCCGACATGAACTTGCTATACTCGCGTGACAGTGATATACTCCGATAAGTGCACAAATGGTGCATGCCTATTGGTTGGCCTTAGCTCGTCTTGTTCTAAAATAATCGATCGAGAATAGGATAACTTTGATAGATCCGGGCCTGAACATCGAGATTCCCTGATAGTGTTAAAGACTTTGCATAAGCGCGAAAGGCATACATTGGCATCTAACGCTCGCCGAGAGTTAATCAATGAAAGAAATAGACAGTACACTGGACGGGAGGAGTACATTTTCAGAAGTTCATAGTTGGCATTTAATTTATATTCGATAATTAATTTCCATTCGGCAATAAATTTATGTTATGAAATTCACGTACAGTCAAAAAGTAAAATGCTCTCTCAAACGGGCAGTAAAAGCGATATTCCCTGTTTTAATACTTTGTACATTCGGAAAGAAAGACTTCTTATCTACGTTGCCCAAATTCAGCGATTTAGGTCCACCCGAACCATATTTACGTTATCTACCTTGACATGGGTTTCACTTCATCTACGATTGACTACTGAAACAATTGCAGTATTGCGATTATGCGATTCTCAAGCTTCACTTCCGCCTCAAGAAAAAGTATGGAGAGTCTTTGAGAGATTAACCTTGACTAGCCATATTATCATACGTCTTCACAAAATGTTCAACCGTTCTTCTTTCAGATGTGGAATCCAGTCCCTCAACTGGTGGCTTTGGTGGTTCGTCGGGAACTGGCTGGAGCAGCTCGCCAGCTGGCAGCTTCGGCGGCTCGTCGGCTAGCGGTTGGGGAGCGGCTCTTCACAAAAATCAGAATATGGAAGCTTCGATGAGAGAAGCTAGTGGTCGACCAAAGATGAACAAATTCACTGGATGGATCTCACAGCAAGAATAGAATGGATAGCAGGCTATTTTCCAGCTGAAAAAATTCCAGGAAGAATTTCAATGTAACCCGCTTCAAAAGCAGGCAATAAAACTTCATAGATGCTTTGATGCGTCCTTCGCAATGTGTGGTTGTAATGAGTTCCTGAAGGTTTTCACGACTACAGTCAATAAATTTAGTAATCTTATAGAACAAACAACCTGTCTATTCCTAGTTTTGCGTACACTCACTACAATTTAGCTCTATAAGGCGATTATATCTGGTTATTATCATTTAACTGAAATAACAATTGCTCATTTCGGAACATGTGACATATGTATATAATGTATGAGGCACACTCATTGATGTTAAACCGCATTTATGTGGCACATATATGGTAGTACCAACTGAAACCGGAAATGGCACTTGCGACTTAACAAAGCATTATATACATATTTATATGTGCGAACAAACATGATCTCTTCGTAAGACCCTTTACAAACGTAAATTTGACAAAGAGCCTGAAAAAGAATCATGTGCAGATACGAGCGAGTGATTGGATGCCCAAATTCAGCGATTTAGGTCCACCCGAACCATATTTACGTTATCTACCTTGACATGGGTTTCACTTCATCTACGATTGACTACTGAAACAATTGCGGTATTGCGATTATACGATTCTCAAGCTTCACTTCGGCCACAAGAAAAAGTGTGGGGAGTCCTTGAGAGATTAACTTTGACTTGCCATATTATCACACTTCTTCAAAAAATGTTCAACCGTTCTTCTTTCAGATGTGGAATCCAGTCCCTCAACTGGTGGCTTTGGTGGTTCGTCGGGAACTGGTTGGAGCAGCTCGCCAGCTGGCAGCTTCGGCGGCTCGTCGGCTAGCGGTTGGGGAGCGGCTCTTCACAAAAATCAGAATATGGAAGCTTCGATGAGAGAAGCTAGTGGTCGACCAAAGATGAACAAATTCACTGGATGGATCTCACAGCAAGAATAGAATGGATAGCAGGCTATTTTCCAGCTGAAAAAATTCCAGGAAGAATTTCAATGTAACCCGCTTCAAAAGCAGGCAATAAAACTTCATAGATGCTTTGATGCGTCCTTCGCAATGTGTGGTTGTAATGAGTTCCTGAAGGTTTTCACGACTACAGTCAATAAATTTAGTAATCTTATAGAACAAACAACCTGTCTATTCCTAGTTTTGCGTACACTCACTACAATTTAGCTCTATAAGGCGATTATATCTGGTTATTATCATTTAACTGAAATAACAATTGCTCATTTCGGAACATGTGACATATGTATATAATGTATGAGGCACACTCATTGATGTTAAACCGCATTTATGTGGCACATATATGGTAGTACCAACTGAAACCGGAAATGGCACTTGCGACTTAACAAAGCATCATATACATATTTATATGTGCGAACAAACATGATCTCTTCATAAGACCCTTTACAAACGCAAATTTGACAAAAAGCCTGAAAAAGAATCATGTGCAGATACGAGCGAGTGATTGGACCAGTTAGCATGAACATTTTTGCATAGTATGTTAAACAGCTTGATCCGACGAGTGGATCTGCATAGGCACATATCGTACTGAATTCTGGCATGCATTTTCAAAAATCAGCAGAATAGAGCAATAATATCGCATATATCAAATAAAAATTTCGAGCGCAAATGAAGGAAACACTCTCTCTCTGGTTGTGGAGGAAATTCCTCTGACCTACGCCGACCACTGCTGTAAACACTTTAGCTGCTAGTTGCTTTAACTCTAAATAGTGGCAAAAACTCCTTGCAAAAGTTGACACATCGACAAATTGGGCATACATGAATATCTGAAACCGTTACAGTCGAGACTGCAAAGATATTTTGAAAAAATGATAGTGAGTCCTCTTTCACGCAAAATTTTTCGGCTTTTCGAATGATTTTCTGGTTCATCACCAACGTAACACGATTTTCTGTTTATGGATAGATCGGCGCTGATGTTTTATTGCAGCATAGAAGAAATGTGTTGCTCAGAAAGGCATATTTTGTCCTGATAGAAATTTTTAGCACTACGTAAAAAATTTTTGCGAAGTTAAATTACTCGCAATGATATGTTAGCCGATCGATATCCTCTTCGACAGTAAAGTGCTAATCCCAATGGCTCATTCGAGAATAATCCGAGAAACATCCGCGTAATATCGTTTCACTGAAATATATCCGGGAAATCGCAATCTGATCCATTCTTTCAAATTATTCACTCTAAAAGGTGAGCAAACCGAAGCCAACTCTTCGTTTTGTTCGTAACATCTCACGCAAACGGCACGTTCGTTTGATGGTTGCTCCGGTACATATGTCCGAGTTCGTTAGTCATTACTAATGATGAAAAGCTAAATTGCTATCGACCGGTTAATCAGCAGTTTTAAAAGGAAATAATGAAAACAGCATTTAAAGAACATTTTGAATAGCCACTCTCGTCCTCGTTATTTGAACGGAGATGTTGGCGTTGACAATGAATTCTTCAACAGCATGGCTTCTAGAAAGCGGTAAGCTAAGGTTAAGATGATGGATCAGAATTCTTCTGAAGTTCGCACACTACCCTACACCTCGAGAACCTAGTATGTCTTTTCAAAGAGTAGTTTTTAAACACGTTTAAAGCTCATTAGTTTCCGAAGTCGAGTGAATGTTGAGTTGCTTTTGCACGCCAGCTTCCTTATCGATTTTGCACACTGACCAACCGCCATCACCGTTCAAATGTAGTTCCAAGTCATGAAACTGCCGCAGTGACTGTCTATGCCCGACCGACACGAAACTAATACCCGTCTGCAAAAACACATCAACTCATAATTTAGGGGCATGTCCGACTGACACAGTTCAATCAAACGATTTAGCCTTTTATGAACCAGTCATTGATAATCATTTCAATTCACTTTGGCTTTATCTATTTAAATCCAAGCCGTTTACCGCGACAGTTTTATCGCTTTCGTCCAAGTTGTTGAAGGAGAGTCAGTATGCAAGATCCAACTTCCAAAAAGCCATTTGGCAGCAAGTATTGGTTATCGTGAAGTTAACCTCCAGATGTTTCGCCCGTAGACTATACTCCGTGGGTACGGATCACAGAAATGAGCAAGTTAGGATTTGCAGATATTATTTTGTTGGGTATACAAGCGTATTTTGATTACATTAACTGTATTAACTGGACGATTTTAAATTCAAAAAAAAGAAAGAAAAGGAGGAATTTCCACCATATCTAACGGCTATCGTGCTGTCCATCAAGGCACATACGCTACCTGGCACACATACACATACGCTATCTGGCAACGATTCAAGACCACATCTTAACCAGTTTCTGGTTTCCGAGAAAGTCTTGGGTGAAAAGAAAACCTGAACAGTCTGGTGGACAAACCTCTTTAATAATGCGATAGAGAGACACCTCCATTTTTAAACCCAGTGCACTGGTGCATTCGTCCAGGAATACGATTTTTGGTCGATGGTAGAGCACCCGCCCGATGCACAATCGCTGCAGCTCTCCTCTCGAGAGTGTCTCTTGCCTGAACGTATATTATGAAACGCTGTGGTGTTTCAAACTTGGATTTCGAAGCGAAAGCTCTAGTAATTACGTTATACTAATAATGGATTTTGTCGTTTCCTGGCTTGCAAAGAGTCTCCATTTAGCAAATAACCATCGGATCGCTTAAAATAACATCTTTCTCAATAAGGTTGATTTGGCAATTATGATAGAGATATGGCAAATATATGATAAAGAGAATGACAAAGACAAGAACAATATCTGAGCACTGCTTTCGCTTACCAGTCGCCATCAAACGGCGTATCGAAGCCCGAGAAGCGCTCTATTGCATGTGTCATTTGAATACTTTCCAATATATTTTTCAGTTGTGGAATTTCTAAAACAAATGCTTTGGCGAATATTAGATGAAACTATAAAAGAGAAAAAGAGACATTCACTTGACAAAGCGAACTGGGCATGAGTTATCCGATAATACTACAGAAATTCAAGTGACCAACAACGATACCCTCCACAAATCAAAGACGATCGTGTTAAATTTGAACTAAACGTACCTGAACTTCGCATACCGCACTTTCAAGAAAGATTACTATAGCCTCATTTGTCGTACACTGCATCTGTGATAAAAATTCGTAAATAAACGCATGCAGACATTCGAAGAGTTTCTTATTTCAATGTTATTTACGTTACACAAACGTTTGAAAGTTTCAAGTTAAGATAACATAACTTTTGATAACAAGGTGAAGAAATGTATGAAGTTCAACAACATATATTGCATCTAATAGTCATAATTTTCAGCAGAACAAAGTTTGCTAATTTTGGTTTTATTCATAAACGGATGTAGGAGAAGCGAGTGCAGTTGAATCATAATGTGGGAAAATTACGATAGAGAAACTATTGTTGTTGCTGATGAATTATTTAGTTTCAATTATTTTCGAAAGGAATTATTCATGCAATATCAATAATTGTACGTTTACTGAATAAAAGACCTTTCTGGTTGGGTTCTGCGATGGACGGATAAACGAGCTGCTGCCTTAACGTGGTCGCACCACTGGGAAAATATGGATTCTGCGGTATGAAGAGCATTGTGGATGGACTGAATTCCCAAAATCGTTCCACTTTACCTCCAAACAATGTTGTTTAGAATCTTTTTTAAGCGAACTTTTCATTAGTATTACAGCACTTCAAATATGATATAACAAAGCTTCGGCGACTGCCACTAAATGAATACACTAAAATTATATCTGTGCTATTTTTGTCGAATATAAGCTGCATCATAACGAATTCCATCGTTGCGCATTCTAAGTATTATTGATGATGACATCTGATGCGTAAACCTCTAGTACCCGTTGCGCTTCCATTCACTGAAAGTCAGTTTGAGATATTTAGAACGGATTAGATGGAATGCTGTTTCGTACAAAGTGCTAATTGCATATTCACCTACGAAAGCTAACTGTTCGTCCAGTAGCAGGCTGCTCATTTCACCAACGATTGCCATCTCCTCTTGAATGGCTTGCTATTGAGTGGTTTGCTGACCTTTGCAACCGGCAGTTCAGTGAGATTATATAAGACACTTACCGGAAGAACACTTCCATAAATCAGCTAAAACCCTTAAAATCGAGGTCTTTCCACTGCTGCTATCACCAGTGATTAATAAGTTTTGTCCCGACGAGATCAGCATTGACAATTCTGAAATTTAGTAAGAAAAGTCTATTTGTTGCATGCAGTAAATACTGATTCATCCTTCTGGAAAACGTGAATTTTTTTAGGCATTTCACGAATAAATATGAAGCAATATTTTTGTCGGATATTAAACAATTAACCTACTTTAGCATTTCGAATCAAAGACGGAAGACGAAGTTATTCCCGAAAGACTATGCATATTTCGTGACGATTCCGCCTATGGAAATCCAAAATTCTAATATCTCCAGTTGGCCACATTCCATGAAAGCTCATCGAAACATCTCTCTCTCTCTCTCCGAGCATTTCACGCCCACTTTAGCAGTCATATTTGTACTGTTTTCATCGAAAGATAATGCGTGTAAATCGCAAACGTATTCTCGAACATAATTTCTACGGGCATCAAACAAAACAAAAAAAGGGAATACCATAGAGGAGAACTGAATCAGAATTGCTCGGATTCGCGATGCACAGTGAGGAAAGCACCATTGCGATATTACTCTCTGAACATTCCGCTTTAATGCTGCCGTTCAAAAGGTCGGTTCTTAAAATGAAAGTAATGACTTCGTTTAAAATGCGACACAAAAAAAGTATCACAAATAACTAGCAGAATTGGAAACTAATTAGAAACTACTTTTGTCACATTCCGCACCTTTTGGCGTGCCCTCGAAAAGACTCGAAAATATTAACAGAAAATTTCGGGTAAGCGAGGCGCTATTTCCAGTGAATCTTGCCACAATTTTAACCGATATCAATACGTGTTTGGCATTCGTAATGGACACTTAAATTCTTCGGATTGGTTTTGGTGAACGATCAACGAAATTATCACCGATTAAATAGGTCACTGCGAAAAATAATATTGTATTGTCTTGATAGAAAACGAGAAAGAAAAATTTGATAAAGGTTAGCAGATAATATTTGCGAAATAGGACATTCGCATACGTCTCCGAAAGCATATAGGGTATTCGGACTAAAATGGTGTGATGGGATGTTAAGTAGTGACCGAATTGGATGTCTGCGATCAATGTAAAACATTTTTCACTCAAACGATTTCAAATGAATCACTTTTTACTGAGCAAGCATTCTTGTTCGGCAGTTGCGGTGTCTGAGCTCGATTCATTTGCTGTCTGTTCATGTTTGGATGCTTCCTGGAAAGATGCTTCTCTTCACACTTAGAATGATGTAATATCAATGTGGCAACAGTTAAAATTTAGCTTTTTCCCTGATTCAGAATCTTTCGGACTTTTTCAATAAGTCGAAATTTCAGTAATTGAAGGGGAGGGGTAAGGGGGTAACTAATAGTGAAATTCGGATTGGCGTTACGGCACTGTCATTTTTGCCGTTACAGACAAAGAATTTCTCTCACAACGAGGTGGATGGTAGAATAGATCGTAAGAAGGGGGAAGTTATTCCTGGACGCCCATTGTAAGACATGTGTTCTAATTATTCCTGAACTTTCATTGTAAGAGAGATGGGCGGGGCGAGCGCTAGCTCGGGTGGTCCCCTTGGCGCGCTGAACCATATTTAATCTCAAAATTTATGAAATTTAATGAAGTTTGTTATTTTTTCAAAATTTTTTGGGCTTTTTGTAATTAGAACAGTTCGTGCAACTACCTTAGCTTCGTGTAACGAAAGTTCAGCAAATGGGAGGCGGACGGAATGTGGGTACGAATAAAGATGGGACAAATCAGAAAGTGAAAAGTTGGAACTTCAGTGGTAGATGATCAATACAAATGAAATTTCGGAGGTATGAAACACCTAAACCCAACAAAAATCAAAGTTGAGAGATTTGATGATGATGATGTTTCTATCGAATGGTCACTGAGTACGCTGAAGTCGAGAAGCGAATGCAGATCAAGCTGATACTTATATATGAATATTCAAACTGGTTATCCAAATATAAATACGTACAGCAATGTGTTGAAGTATTTATCCATCCGCAGATCAATCAGACAGATACATATGCATGCTTATTAAAATTTGCTGTGCGACTGTTTACTTACCCTTAACAATGAATGCAAACAAGTTAGAACGCATGAGAAGTGACTGGAACGATGCGTGTTTTCACGGTTGCATCCGTCATTGCAGAAAATTTTGCATTCACACTAAATGCTTTCAAGAATCGTTTTAAAATGTTATCTGGACAAAAATGGACATAGCATTGCCATAACGCGCTTTGCAGATGCAATTCTGCAAAGGCGCATAGCGTTTCAACTAAACATTCTATTCGGCTCCAGCAGTGACATTTTTGAATTCTAGTCCTAGTATCAACGTGATATTCGCCGAAGAGCCATGTCACGTCAAAACTGCAATACAGGATTCTCACTGCATTGTAGCATTCTGAAACTGTCGGAAAGACAACGAACAAACCCTTTCTTTCATACGACTATCGAATTCGTCATCTAGCTCTTTCTCGCTCAACGTGACAACTGCTACCGATGAATCACTTTCTTTGCGGGGCACTTTCGCATTTGAATCGTTTAGGCGCCTTAGCTCCTCGTATAGCCCAACTACGCTGTGATTATAATTATTAGCTGCAGAGTTATTTATAATATGTCTTAAGATCGTCATAATATGTCTGGAAAGGACAGGCATGAATCAGAAAAGGTTTCTTCGATTGTTCCACTTTTCTTTCACCTATAATAAAGCCGTCTTTTTTAATGTAGCATCCTTCACCCTGACTTTTAATATTAACTCCAACGAGTTTTCAAAGCATTTCTTTTTTTTTTCTTGAAGGAACGGTTCGTGACTTCTAAGGTAATAGTGATGAACAGAACGAATCGGCTTTGTGTGGACCAATTGAGAGTAAAGTAATGCTATCTCAGCAGCAAGGCTACTTGCTAAACAGCACCGTATTTCGGAATGTTTAGTCCGCTACATAAATAAAAATAGTAAAACGATGGAATTACGATTTCGAAAAGGCAGTAGGATTTGTTGGCGAAGTGTTAGCACAGCATTCCACTCAAATGATAGAAGGGATAAAAGGTCCTTCGCTAACTTTAACCCTCTCTGATGATGGAATGCGCTCCCACAACCGAAGCTGATGAGGTTAGTCTTGCAGCTATACCGCTCCTCTTCTTGCTAGTAATTTAATATTAACTCCAACGAGTTTTCAAAGCGTTTCTTTTTTTTTCTTGAAGGAACGGTTCGTGACTTCTGAGGTAATAGTGATGAACAGAACGAATCGGCTTTGTGTGGACCAATTGAGAGTAACTTTTTGCTATTTCTTTTTTTTTTCTTGAAGGAACGGTTCGTGACTTCTAAGGTAATAGTGATGAACAGAACGAATCGGCTTTGTGTGGACCAATTGAGAGTAACTTTTTGCTATCTCAGCAGCAAGGCTACTTGCTAAACAGCACCGTATTTCGGAATGTTTAGTCCGCTACATAAATAAAAATAGTAAAACGATGGAATTACGATTTCGAAAAGGCAGTAGGATTTGTTGGCGAAGTGTTAGCACAGCATTCCACTCAAATGATAGAAGGGATAAAAGGTCCTTCGCTAACTTTAACCCTCTCTGATGATGGAATGCGCTCCCACAACCGAAGCTGATGAGGTTAGTCTTGCAGCTATACCGCTCCTCTTCTTGCTAGTAATTTGGTTAGAACAACACTTTACGCCTTGGCAAACCATTATCGATTTGGCTGACCCATGAAGGGATGATCGGTTTGATCTGTCAGCAGACAGAACCGAATTATACAGGTTCTTCGAAGCATTATGCTGCCATTTCACAGCTCCGCCAAGCACCCACATACCAATAGAAAAATTATGCAAAAAGAACAAAGCATAAATTGCGACTGCACGAACTCACCGATGCGCTACACCAGCCATGTCGCCAAAATTTTCGGCTAACGCTACCAGTCGAGTGAAGCTATAGATTAAATACAAATAGAAGAAAACATTCTGTAAAGAAACTCGGCGTTCACATAGAAAAGGGAATCAATGTCAAATTGCAAAGAAATAAAATGAATAAAAATTGATGAAAAGAGAACATCTGATTGAATGTAACGTCCACTGCTATTGATCAATGCCCCTCCATAGTGCTGCCCACTCTTATGAGATTGTCTCTGAGGCTGTGCCATAATGAGAATCTACAGATCATTACCACTAGATTCACCTCGATAAGAAAGTCTAAACACAATCCTGCACCACTTTAAAAGAATCCGCGTCAACGACAACAATTCCTCTCGATTTCCATCATATGCTATAAACTGTAAATTAACTATTCCAAGCATAAGGTATTTTTTGCTTCTGAAGCTTTCGCCTATTTAATCAAAAACTTCATACCTTGCTAACAATACCGGAAAGATCAGTGCCTGTAAGCCCATCGAAGTCGTGAGTTAAAAATATTGGAATCGCAATCAACAGATAGCTTAGTGTCCCACCATAATAGTCAAATATACTTGTTGCTACTGAAACTTACAAGAATAAATAATTTACGAATAATAAATAATAAAAATAATTTCTAATCTAAGCTCTAGCCTCCCCGCACCCCCCTCCCTCGTCCAAACTTCTCATCCTCCTCCTCTCTCCTCCATATTCTAGCACTGTTGTTTTTCTCAAGTTAATTTTAGCGTTCAAAAAAACTAGCAGAAGAACCTCGTTGCCATTTATACAAGTAGCCACACCTTCTCGCGGTTTGCAATGTGATAAATGAATTCTGGTTGTATGAACCGAAACATTTCTCATGAACAACCAGAACTTTTGTGGCAAACCAAGTAGAGCATTATGAGACATAGTTGCTTATTTAAAAGGCAGTAATTTTCACTTAACAAGCTTTACATCTTACAGTGTTACGACCTCAACAAAAAAGTCCAGTAAGCCAACCGAGGAACAAATATCGTGAGATACGAGTGAGAGGATAGCGACTAACAATGAACAGAGATAGTGAAATTGCGTACGGCATAAGAAAGTGCGCCATGCGATAAGTTTCTTCTGTACGTCGATAAGTGCATCAAGTTTCGAATTTACCATCGTATTTTCGGTAGCACCTGAGCGATAAAATGCGATCGCCTCGACATTCGCTCTGATCTCACAATGCTTCGACCTAAGATTACGAGAAAAGTGAACTGAATGTATGAGCATTTCTGTAAGTTGCTACTCCAAAGACGGGAAAAAAATTGCGAAGTGTCGGTTACATGAGAAATGTGCATGAAATAATGCGTCTAAAGTAGAGATTAAGGTCAGGAAAGAGACTGAATTCGATCGGAAGGTTTCTGGGAACCAATCACCATTCCCAGGAGAAGTGATCAGTTTTGAGAAGAAGAAGCTTCAATGTTTTACACCATTCCAGCCTCTTCAGTTAGATCAACTTACAACAACGGAGCATGAAAGACATAAGAACCGAGTTTTGCCTACCTCAAATCACCTTCTCTTTTCTCTTGATCGTTGACGAGACCGACGATTGGAGAAAGAATAAGTTTATTGACGATTGTCGACGACGCGAAATACCCGTAGATTGCGAGCGGACCTACCCAACCCGAACTGCAAATTTCATTACATAAAAAGTCAGAGATTTGGCGGCTACGAAATTGCAAAATCATTTGTAAAGAG
>JPKZ01001320.1:54248-76310 GCA_000803305.1 Toxocara canis
ACGGTGAGTTTTCCTTCATTTATGCTTAAAATTTTTATTTGATATATGCGATATTATCGCTCCATTCTGCTGATTTTTGAAAATGCACGCCAGAATATGTGCCTATATATGTCCTGTGCAGATCCACTCGTCCGATCAAGCGGTTTCACGAAATATGCAAAAATGTTCATGCTAACTGGTCCAATCGCTAGCTCATATCTGCACATGATTCTTTTTCAGGCTCTTTGTCAAATTTACGTTTGTAAAGGGTCTTACGAAGAGATCATGTTTGTTCGCACATATAAATATGTATATGATGCTTTGTTAAGTCGCAAGTGCCATTTCCGGTTTCAGTTGGTACTACCATATATGTGCCACATAAATGCGGTTTAACATCAATGAGTGTGCCTCATACATTATATACATATGTCACATGTTCCGAAATGAGCAATTGTTATTTCAGTTAAATGATAATAACCAGATATAATCGCCTTATAGAGCTAAATTGTAGTGAGTGTACGCAAAACTAGGAATAGACAGGTTGTTTGTTCTATAAGATTACTAAATTTATTGACTGTAGTCGTGAAAACCTTCAGGAACTCATTACAACCACACATTGCGAAGGACGCATCAAAGCATCTATGAAGTTTTATTGCCTGCTTTTGAAGCGGGTTACATTGAAATTCTTCCTGGAATTTTTTCAGCTGGAAAATAGCCTGCTATCCATTCTATTCTTGCTGTGAGATCCATCCAGTGAATTTGTTCATCTTTGGTCGACCACTAGCTTCTCTCATCGAAGCTTCCATATTCTGATTTTTGTGAAGAGCCGCTCCCCAACCGCTAGCCGACGAGCCGCCGAAGCTGCCAGCTGGCGAGCTGCTCCAACCAGTTCCCGACGAACCACCAAAGCCACCAGTTGAGGGACTGGATTCCACATCTGAAAGAAGAACGGTTGAACATTTTTTGAAGAAGTGTGATAATATGGCAGGTCAAAGTTAATCTCTCAAAGACTCCCCATACTTTTTCTTGAGGCCGAAGTGAAGCTTGAGAATCGTATAATCGCAATACCGCAATTGTTTCAGCAGTCAATCGTAGATGAAGTGAAACCCATGTCAAGGTAGATAACGTAAATATGGTTCGGGTGGACCTAAATCGCTGAATTTGGGCAACGTAGATAAGAAGTCTTTCTTTCCTAATGTGCAAAGTATTAAAACAAGGAATATCACTTTCACCGCCTATATGGGAGAACATTTTACTTATTGGCTGTAGGTGAATTTCTTAATATAAATTTATTGCCGAATAGAAATTAATTATCGAATATAAATTAAATGCCAGCTACTAATTATCGAATATAAATTAGTTGCCAACTATGAACCTCTGAAAATGTACCCCTCCCGTCCAGTGTACTGTCTATTTATTCATTGCTTAACTCTCAGCGAGCGTTAGGTGCCAATGTATGCCTTTCGCGCTTATGCAAAGTCTTTAACACTATCAGGGAATCTCGATGTTCAGGCCCCAATCTATCAAAGTTATCCTGTTCTCGATCGATTATTTTAGAATAAGACGAGCTAAGGCCAACCAATAGGCATGCACCATTTATGCACTTATCCGAACACTTTAACACTGTTACGCGAGTATATCAAATTCCTGTCGGGTTATACCCATCCGAAACGCCAAATGGGATATATAAATAAAACTTAGGAGTTCTTAATTCGACCTACACTTAAGTGGCGATGAATTCCGGAAGAGCAACCACATGTGGTGGGCTGTCGAAGGACACTCATCGAATATTTACTGTTAGTGAGAGTGGTAACTATTCGAATGCCGCATTGTGTTGTTTTTCGGGGCATATATCTGTTTGATGATATGTCGATTTCGACCGTTTGTTTTCCGACCGGTTGGTTTTCGCTGCTTGTTTTCTGACCGGTCAATTTTGGCTGTTTGTTCACCGACCGGTCAGTTTTTGTTGGTTCATTTTTGAATGTTTTCTGTTCCATGATACGCTTTGCAAGTTGCTCATAACATGATGAAACCTAATGCGGCTACTACCTTCATGCTAAATGTGCACTTTCATCAAAGCTGGCTACTACCTTCACAGAATCATTCGAATATTTCAAATACATTCAAACCCTTGCTCCTTTCATATCAACTAATCAGTGACGTTGTCCAATTCAGGTCCCGCTTATCACTCTAAGCACTTCTGCAGTTCGATCGTTTACGACAATCGAAAAAGTTCTCTCGCACCCATAAGTCGATCGCTTTATTGATATTTCGCCTTCATTGCAACGCCTGCGAATACTTTATCACCCTTCTACCGCTCATGAGCCTGCGATCTTTGTCATTCGTTAACATGCGTTTTGATGCTTTGCAAAAGAACTCCAAATTTTCCTGATCAATGTTCTCATCAGAAGGTGTAGATAAAGACCTGGTTCGAACGACAGGAACACATGTAACCGACCTGCATTGCGTGTTGCTTATTAGTCCTTATCATCTCCTTCGTTGTCGGAGGTTAACAAGCGATCACTAGCCTACCGTTGTTTCAAGCAGACCAATGGGGCCTAACTCGTTAGTGCCCGTACTTCTGGGGTTAGAGGACTCTCACCGTCAATCGTTTATGAGGGGACGGCTAGGTGTGCCCTGACCACTCTAGCGGTGCCGAGTACGGCCGATCTTGACATTCGTTCGATGAGTTTGTCTGCCTCTACCCCATTGAAGCCTAGCGTTGTTTTGAGGTCCTCTTTCACAACAGGTAATTGCTCGCCACAGGTGCCGACCACTATCGGTACGTAGTCCACCTTTTGGCCATATGTCGCCATCATGTCCGCCAGGAGGTACGCACCAAGGGGGTAAGATAAGCACATTTAGTCCTTTAAATCGTTTGAGTTAACGGTATCCTGTTGATCTTGAGGTCTCGTTGTCGAGACATCCCTCCAGCATGGGCTACCGATACTTCAATGATCGGCCACCTTGATTCCCCTTTATCATAGACGACAAGATCCGGCTTCCGATGCTTGAGTGGGGCCTTAGTTTGCACCTCAATGTCCCATAGGACCTTACATTTGTCGTTCTCGGTGACCGGCGATATCTCGTTGGATTAATGTATCTGTGCTAGCTGATACTTCTGGCATGAGCGTAGTAGATGTTTCGGGCCACCGCGTTATGCCGTTCTACGCAGGGGTTAGGTAACCAGTGTCGGCAGCCAGATGTCATATGCTCTGCGTTTCAATTGCCCTTGGCCAGCACCTGCACTGCTGGTCCCTTTTGCCCTCTGGTCTTCGGGCAACACTTGGTGAACAGGACACCCTCTTGTAGCGCTAGTACATCTCGCACGTTCCAGCCACTTATGAACACCTTATCTAGCCAGAGGTTCGGGAGTCCGTGGTCAATTTCGTTGTCGCTAGCGAAGTGTCCTGCCATGTCCTTTGCTTTCCAGCTCTGGACACGTGCATCCGTGCGCAACTTATCGATGACCTGTCTCAGGTAGCGGTGGAGCGTCGTCGGGTGGTTGTAGGCTTTGCCGCCCACTTCCACCGTCCTCTGCTTTGCCCTGACTACCGTATGGATTCCGAACCTCCGTAAGATCCGCTCAGCATCGGCTGTCGGAATCCTCTTGCCGCGTTGAGCAAGCTTATCAAACACCCGGTACTGGCTGGACAATCCGTTCTGTGTGGCGAGGTAGCACCATTTAGCAATGATGCTATCCTCCAAGACGTCTTCAACGGATGCTAGGCCGCATCCGCCAGTTTTCTCGGGATGTATAGCCTGCTCACGCAGCTGTCTTTGAACCGGCATCTTTCTTTCTTAAGGATGGCTCGCACCCTCATGCGTAGTCTCCGCGCCCTTTTCAGGGCATAGCTAAGCTTAGGTTCCCCGCCTGAGGTTGTCATGTACGCATAGAGCACGATCGATAGCGCTAGCGTGCTGTAGGCCGATGCCATTTGTTGCATAGGGCGTAGTAGATGTTCCGAGCCACCGCGTTATGCCGTTCAACATATAGGTTAGGTAACCAGTGTCGGCAGCCAGATGTTATATGCTCTGCCGTTTCGGGTGCCATTCGGCAGCACCTGCACTGCTGGTCCCTTTGTCCTCTCGTCTTCGGGCAACACTTGGTGAACAGTACGCCCTCTTGTACCGCCAGTGCATCTCGCATGTTACGACCACTTATGAACGCCTTATCTAGCCAGAGATTCGAGAGTCTGTGGTCGATCTCGTTGTCGTTAAGGAAGCGTCCTGCCATGTCCTTCGCCTTCCAGCTCTGGACACGAGCTTCCGAACGCAACTTATTGATGACCTGTCTCAGGTAGCGGTGGAGCGTCGTCGGGTGGTTGTAGGCTTTGCCGCCCACCTCCACCGTCCTCTGCTCCGCCCTGACTACCGCATGAATCCCGAACCTCCGTAAGATCCGCTCAGCATCGGCTGTCGGAATCCTCTTGCCGCGTTGAGCAAGCTTATCAAACATCCGGTACTGGCTGGACAATCCGTCCTGTGTGGCGAGGTAGCACCATTTAGCAATGATGCTATCCTCCAAGACGTCTTCAACGGATGCTAGGCCGCATCCGCCAGTTTTCTCGGGATGTATAGCCTGCTCACGCAGCTGTCTTTGAACCGGCATCTTTCTTTCTTAAGGATGGCTCGCACCCTCATGCGTAGTCTCCGCGCCCTTTTCAGGGCATAGCTAAGCTTAGGTTCCCCGCCTGAGGTTGTCATGTACGCATAGAGCACAATCGATAGCGCTAGCGTGCTGTAGGCCGATGCCATTTGCGACCACATGAGTTCGCTTGCAAAGATTACGTGCTATCTGGCCAGGAATCGTTTCTCGAACTTTGCGACCGCTCCTAAAGCAGATAGCAGGTGTTGGTCGATACCCAGGTACTTATATGACTCATTGAACCCCAGCATGGTGATCTTGCGGTCACCGCCCGGCTCTCCTCGATGGCGTCGGTCCATTTTTGCCGTGTGAGTCATAGTGAGTCGAAGCACACTTGCCCACATTAGGGCGGAAGCCCATTGCCTCGGAGGCTGTTGACACTATGTCGAGCTGGGATTTCAGGTCAACGGGGTTGCTGGCGTAAGGTTTGAACTGATGGCCTAACTCAAAACTGTGCCCCCCTCCTTATGTTCCCCGCTGATGACTGGTACGGTTGCACGCCTTCGGTCAGCGCGTAGCTTATGGACGCCACGTGAAGAACAACGAGGGTGGGGTACAGTGCGTCCCCCTGAAAGATTCCGTCGAGGACTGGCATCCTCTGGGATCTTGTTGCTCCTCTCGTCCCGTGCGTCCTCCATTCGAAACGCGTCGACCAGTCACTCATTAGTCTCCTCAACACAAGCAACGCCGTCGGTGGAAGCCTTACCGCTTCTAGCACCCACCGTAAGTAGTCATTAAGAATGGAATCGAAGACCTTTTTGCAGTCGAGCCATGCCACGCTCAGGGCCTTCTGCTTCTGTGACATGGCGTCCTTCACCACTGCGCGGTCTAGCAATGGCGCATGGATGCAACCCCACTCCCCCATTCTTAGAGCATGCTGATTAGCGGCTATTGCGTTGCCCTTTTAGAGGTGACTTCTGAGGACGTCGTTGGTTACCGACATGAACAACTTGTAGCAAGTATTCGGGCACGTTATTGGTCGGTAATTCTCAGGGCGGCTTGAGTCGCCTTTTTTCGGGACCAGCATGGCCCGACCTCGGCAGAAACATCCGGTTTTCACCTTTCCGGTTTTGAGCCATTTAATCACTACGTCACCTAGCTTCCTAGGGGCGCTAGGGATGTTCTTACACCAGAAAGCGCGTATGCCGTCAGGTCCACAGGCTTTCCAAGGTCAGGCCTTCCCAAGAGCTTTCTTGTACCAGTTCAGCAGGTCCGATTCTCCCAGCTCGACATCCGCGGGATGAGCGTAGAGCTGCTCATTTCTCCATTCCAGCAATGCCGAGACTGTCTCTGGCTTGGAGGGGGTTCGAGTGCCTATTAGCGGTTCCCAGAAGTCCATTACGGACTTTAGCGATGGTCTTGTACTCGGGCTATCGTCCTTCTTCTCGAGCAGTACTTCCGTGGGGGGTTTTGCCGCAAATCTTTTGCGGATCGCATTCCGTCCCTTCCTGCTTGCGTAGTTCAATCTTGTTCTCGATCAGCTTCAATCTCTGAATGTACTGCTCTCGTCATCGGACGATACCTGATATATTCCTCGTCCTGATCTAGGCCACTAGGTGGCGGATGGTGGCTAGATCGGGCGGGGTTGGCACCCTCTTCGCCTTTCTTCGTTTCAGTTCTGCTGTCATTTCTGAAATGATCCGTTCCTTTGCCTTTCGATCACCGCTTATCTTCCGGAACCACTCTGCTTACTTCTGCCGCTGAGGTTTCGTAGCTCCTCTCCAAAACCGGTAGACTGTTTTCGCCGCAGCATATACGGGTGTATTCATTCGTCCAATTTCAAATTGATCTGTCTTCCTCTCACTGATGACCTCCTGGATCACACTGTCAGCGTACTAGAAGGGTTTTAGGGCAGTTCTTTTTGACTCGCAATAGAGGCTCCCTGTCAGAGCTAGCGACAGCCCACCGGAAGTGTCCGTAGAACACTTTCAGGAAGGCCCGATAGGTTTGATTGTCAGGGCTTGCAGGTAGTGTGTACTCAAGGGTTTCCCGCTCTTGCGCCGGCCCTTTCACACGGTCAATTTCCTCTGTTACAGTCACAGCTTCGCCCCCAATATTCGTGACCTGTTCTTGGGGGGTCTCTTCGGTTTCGTTTTCGGTTTCTGGCTCACCTCCTCTCGCCGAAGCTTGAGTGGATTGCCTTTTCGCCGAGTCCTCAACCGTTTCTGGGATGGGAGGCTGTGCTGTTACTTGGGCAGTTATTCTTCGCACGGCTGCCCATTTAATGGCTAAAGCTGCCTTCGCTCGGGGAGGGTGCTTCGCAGAAAATGCTTGCACGACAGCACCCCCAATGGCTTGAGTGGTTCGCCTTTCTGCCGAATCTTCATCCGTTTCTGGGATGGGAGGGTGCGTTGTTACTTAGGCAGTTATTCTTCGCACGGGTGCCCATTTAGCGGCTAAAGCTTCCTTCGTTCGAGTAGGGTGCTTCGCACAAAAAGCTGGCACGACAGCACCCCAATTAACCAGTCTTCCCTCATATTGAAGGCACAGTTGCTTTAGCGTTTCTTCCTCCTCCTTTTCACGGCCAGTTCACGGCCTGTCGCTCTCTGCCGGTAGTTTGTACTCCGGTTGCCTCGCTTTTGGCTCGACGACGTGCGGGTGACCGCCTTTCCTGCCTTTAGTGAGGGCTAATACCGGGAGTTCGTTGATCACTCGCCACGGACGAGTGCCTGGGATGTACGGTTCCAGGTGCGCCGTTAAGAGTAGGAAGATGTGAAAAGGACATACCGAGTGGGGCCGCATGTCTCACCATATAAGGGGTGCCAAACACACCTACACGCCTGCGTCTGTATGGTTGAGCGAGCGGTTGCTCTAGAGGGATTAGTTTTTCAGGTCCAAGCTCCACCTGCACCTGGACCAACGGGGTTGCCCATACTGTCCGCTCCCCCCCCCCCCCCCCCCCCCCCCGCCGTTCCCCCCGTTAGGCGATGTTGTTGCCCGGGCACGAACTAGTTCGGTTCCTGTGCCATATAGAGTCCAATGACTATTCAGATGGTAGCTATTTTGGCCTCGCATATGGTAGCCTTAATCCGCGATTTAGAGGCTTTGGGACTTCGTCTTAGGAGTGGTGCTCACTGTGCAACCGATTGGCCTGTCCGTTCCTCCGTTACTTGAACGGAGTTTCCGCCTGTATCTCATCGAGCGTTTTGCTCCGCCTGCACCTTGGGGGGCCTTTTAGGGTTCAACTCTGGGGTGGGGTTGACCCTGTTAGAGATGTTTTGGACAGTTTCCAGGGACCACCACGAGGAGGTTGGGTTGCGTGTCGGAAAAGGGGGTGGGCGAGGTCCCCTTCCGGTGGCGAGTCAGAACTGGGTAAAACTCGCCTGTCCCCTGCAAATTGTTCATAATATGATGAAACCTAATGCGACTACCGTCATGCTAAATGTGCACTTTCATCAAAGCTGATATCTTTGAACACAGAATCATTCGAATATTTCAAGTACATTCAAACCCTTGCTCCTTTCATACCAACTAATCAGTGACGTTGTCCAATTCACGTCTTTCTTATCATTAAGCCCAGCGTCCCACTATTATAACAGTCTTGATAACGTATTACTGTGCGTGCCAATTCGAAGCACTTTTGCAGTTCGATCGTTTACGACTATCGAAAAAGTTCTCTCGCACCCATAAGTCGATCACTTTATTGATATTTCGCCTTCATTGCAACGCCTGCGAGTACTTTATCACCCTTCTACCGCTCATGAGCCTGCGATCTTTGTCATTCGTTAACATGCGTTTTGATGCTTTGCAAAAGATCTCCAAATTTTCCTGATCAATGTTCTCATCAGAAGGTGTAGATAAAGACTTGGTTCGAATGATAGGAACATATACAATCGACCTGTTCTCGTCAGTGTCCAATTTTGAAGGAAACTGCAGCCTCCCCTCCCCCCCCACCTCCCCCCACTTATTGATGGCGGAGAACTTTTCATCTTCCGTTCATTGTTCTTCGTCGATAAGTTCAGCCTTCACCATGAGCTTTTCCTTCGTTTTCTTCTTTGACTGTAAATTCCTATAGTTGGTGAAATCCATAAAAGATTCTAGTAATGAAGTCCTATGCCATCAAGACAAACGACTTTACACTTTTTCGCCTCTGCTCCTTTTCTACTCCTAGGTGGGGACGTTCATAATTAAAAGTATCGCACAAATGTCGTCAGAAAAACGAGTGCATGTAGGTTTCTCCCGCTATTTTATCACAACGGCGATCTACAATGAGTTAACTTGTGGTACAGTTAACCTATTACTCGCTGAATATTGCGAATACGGGTTTTGTTTGCCGTGTGAAGTTTGAATTAGCGTGATCGCTTTCTGAACGATAATATTGAGAACGCTTTTTTACAATTGAAATGAAAACATGGGCTAGCTGCTTAACAAAGAAAGGACACTGCTTCGTTTTCGTCATTTCTTTTACCTTTTCTACTCGAACCCGGCCTCTATTGTATGCATCCAATTTTGTTTTTCTTGAGTTGCCAAGCGTATCACTTTTTGACGAAAGGGCCAACCGAGAAACGTTGGGATGCAGCAGGGTGTCTTTTGTATAACCCCAAGAGAGAGCGAAAGTAACTTGAGTTAATGTGATTTCGCTTGATCGTAATACTACCTGGAATTCGAATAACACACAATTGGGTATCATTAGCTCGATTATCGAAAATCTTTGAAATCACACTTTCATGCCAAAATTGCGTGCTATCGGATTTCGGACCAAATTTTATGCCTCACAATTTTAGAGCAAAGAGCGTATGTAGGAAAAATGTTTTTTGATGATAAGCGATTCAGTACCTGCCAACTGAAATCAACAGATAGTCCTTCTCCGTCGAGAGCAAGGATTGAGTGTGCGTAGGTGATTCGAATGCATTCGGCCACCCCACTCGTTCAAGCAGCATCATAGCAGAGCTTTCCCTTATTAACACTCCTGTATCGATAAGCGGTAACTTGCTTTCATATGCCGATTAGAAATACCTCAAATCGGGAAGCTTGTGCGCTAGGATTTGTATGACGAAGCACTTCCTCACTTTTTTCTTTAAGGCTCAGACAGAACCATTCATTTCCTCTTTTTGAACGGCGTCTTTAATAAACAGTGACATGCTTAGCAAAGCTAAGTGCATACATATAAGCTGTTATCGTTGCTCACTTGTTTGTTACCTGCGATGTATTTGCTAGCAATACAGTTAAATCTTATGGATTATTTGGAGGCATAACAACGTATTCATACCTTTTCGTAAAGGCTCACCTCAAATAAATGCTGTAGCTGGCATGAATACATCATGAATGTGTACTATGTAATGTAAATATTTGACAGGAGCGGTATTCTCTACGGATCCACGCAAAAAGAGTCGTATCGAGCTGTGATAGTTTCGCGAAATTAAAGAAAAGTATGTTGTATTTTTTAATGTTTGCACTAAACAAAACGGAAAACTGCTGAATGCTGCAGGAAAATTTGTCATCTTTAGGTTACAACTGAACACATTGAGATATTCGATTTTTTGGTACTTCGACTCTCTCTGATTCATTTCACATGCTCATCTGAGTCTTGTTGTCTTTTGCTCATCTCATGTTTACTTAGGCAACACGATCTTCGTTTGACAAAGTCATTCACATCAACTGAACGTTCGTTTACAAGCCTTCCGTAATCTATGCACAATATGAGTATTACCCCAAAAAGGTGTAATTTTCATGCGCGTAGTTCAAGCGAGGGGGAGGGGGAGAGGGGTAGAGAAAAGGAGTAGGGACGAAAATAATAACCTGTGCTCCAACATTTAAGTAATCGTAGCACATCGGTCGCTGAGTAGTGCTGTCAAACATTTCTAGTCAGAGTATGCACCGCTCTATGCAATCGTACTGATAGTGCAATTCCGAGGTAAATAACGCTGCAAGGTTTTATCATGTTGTTCTCGATAGCCATTCCTCTTTGTTATAACGCCCTTTTGTTCGGATCGTCCATAACGAAAAAGGACAGCCGATTTTCTCGATGACACGATGGAAAAAAATCCGTCTAAGCAATGTTGTTTGCGCCCTTCGCGGCAACGTTTATAAGCAATCGCTCGATCAGCCTTTAATGGTGTCGTGCAAGAAAGATCAGAGCTTTTAGCAAATTTCTGACAAGCTTTCAGATAAGTTTGCAAGCTGGCCGCTCATTCCACTTCATCAGATCTGCTTTATGGACCATATGATCGTTGTCCACATTTTATTTTTTAATATAACGAAATAACATAAATATGTAAGGAGGATGTTGAAATTTTCCGTAGTTCAGAAGGCTTTACATTGTGTGCATATTGCATTTCAATACCGCATACACCTGTTTCTTATATGAGCAAAATGGAAAACTGTCGAATTTTGCAGGAAAATTGTAGGAAAACTTTTATGAGCTATGTTGTTTCGAGAGAAAAAGTTCCTTGAGCTATTGTATATTTACGTCGTTCCATGTCTATATACTTTGAGCAACCAGTTTGCTGTATTCCTTGAAGCTTTCAACGATAGCAACAAAATTTATTCTGCCAGCTCTGCATATGCAAATTTTTTTGCACTCACTGAAACTGAAGTTGAAGTTACATGTTCAGTGCAATAGAAGAAACATTCACGCGAAGCTGATGAATGAATTTTTTTTTTGCTATTTTTTTCAATTCTTTTGCCATATGTGGCCAAGAAACATTCGCTATTTTTCTAACTTTTGAGGTAGTAGTTTTCTACCTCAGGAAATACGGTGATATAATAGATCATGTAATAGACTAGCGCTTGAGGTGGATCAGGCCGCCATGCAACTGCTAGATTTTATTCTTAGTCGATATACCTAGGAGAGGAATGTCGTTTTGTTTCGCAAATCCTCTTCGCGTGTGCAGTGTATTTTTCACGAGTCATGCAGTCCTACTGCATTTGAATTATGCAGCCCTGTTCCACGTGAGCTGTGTAGCCCTAGTCAGGTGAACTACGCAACCGCATTGCATGTGCTTTCGCAAGTTTGTATTTGCAAGGTGTACTAATGGTTTGCGTGTGTGTTCCTAGCTGCATTTCGAACCGGTAGTTTCAACTTGGAAACCTCTTGAACTAGAGGAACGTAATTTGATTTGCGTACTATATTGCCGATATCCATTTTCAACCTTCGATCATAGCAGAAGTTACAAGCACTAAAAGGTGCTTAAACTAAGTAGAAGCGTTTCGCAATTGACCGAATTGCATTGCCTGGCGATCAGTTCGGAGAAGATTTAAATAGGCAGTTAGATCACTTCTAATATGGATATATGTTTCACAATTTTTTAAAGCATTATATGAATGCCTATTAGGGACGTTTCATTATTCGCAGGCGATATATGAAAGATTACCAGTTTTGAAGGCGCAGTAGCAAAAGGGTGTATCACGTTAGCCCCACGGGCGCACATTCCCATTCGTTTTGCGTACATGAAGGCAGACTGAAATATGGACAGGAGCAAAGAATTCATGCATTCCGAATAGTTTGTTGGCTGTTGTTCAGGGGAGTATTATGTGTGAGCTTGCAGAGGGCGAGAGAGAGAGGAGAGAATGGAACAGAAAATTGGTGTGAACTTGATTCTAAATCGATGCCGTATGCGGTCGATTGCAGAGAATGGGTAAGCGCCGTTCTAGCGAGCAAGACTTCCACTTCGATTATCGTTTCTTTTTGCGACTATCCAAAATCGCACGACTAGTATACCCAAGTTTCGAATGGGCTGCCTTCTATACGATCGCTACCCTACTCTCGGCTATTGCCAGTTAGTTTGTTCTGTTTTTTTTTAAAGCATATTCAGTTTGTTGTATTCCTCATAATGCAGTGTAGAAGCAACAATACGACAGTTCTGTGATCATTACCGACGCCTCTATCGGCACAAATTTTCCCAATATAGAGTAATAATTATAGTAATAAAAATAATTTGTTGCGCATCCAAAGGCAGTCATTGTTCGCCGATCGCAAGGAGCCAACATTAGAGCATTCGCATTTTCTCATTCATAGATCACATTGGCCGTAAAAGCTCCGGCCAGAATTTTCTTCTTTTATGTGATTGTGTTTAAAACCTCTAGCCGGTTCCATATTGATACCGAATCAATAAAGGTGTCATCGACTATTGCTTTATAGCGTTGACCGTTTGGTGTATTATTTATATTACAAGGTGATCAATGGTTGTGACCAGACTTTCAGTTCAACGTTTCAGGCGAGGTGGTGGCTTACTTCATTGGTCAAGTGCCTGGTGATATGTACACGGCGTTGGGCAATTTTGATGAACAGAAATTCAAGTATATATTTTTGGTCGGATCGTTTGAATATCTCGGAAAATGTCTGGTTCGTTTTACGGATTCATTGACGGTGATTTAAAATTAATTGAATTTTTTAAAGTATTTTAGTCTAAGGTTGTCAAAGATAGCGAGTTAAAGGGAAATGCATAATTTCCGTCCGGTGGCGTCAACAACGGATCCGATTATGATTGTGCATGCAAACGGATGGACTTATTCTATCCAGATGAATTAGGAACGATCTAACAGACCGATGGGATTAATTCCAATCATATATACAAATTTAGTTTTTTTTTCGTACTGCCTGAATGAACGAATATGTGAGCATTCTTTAAGCACATGAATAATTAACCGGATGCTTGTACAGAGTGTTGAGGCTAACACGGTTATTAGATGCGATAAACAAACAATATTGCTGTCGGTACTGAAACGGAACCAAAATTGAAGTTGTCGAAAATGGCAAAATGGCACTGTGAAGGCTCGACACATCCGGATGCTTGTACAGAGTGTTGAGGTTAACACGGTTCCTTCGTGGAAATATTCTTTAATTCAAAACGAAATGAATAGAGTTGATTTAGCATTGAGCTTTCGGTGATTAACTGAAATGATTTTTTTTCCTAAATTTTCTTAAATGCTTTTTACGATCTTTAAATATGCCAATTGTTTTTGAATTATTTGCTCATTCGAAACTCACAAACTGTACTACAACATTTAAAAAAAACATTTCCACTTATTACAACCATTTCAATCAATATCGAATCGATTCTGATCACCTCAAAATGATTCGAACACGAAAATATCACCTTGAAATAGCGATATACTACGATAAGGTAATGAGAGAGCATCATCAGATGTTTGGACATTCAGTTATAGTAAATGATATGAAGAGATTTCGAATGAATCTAGATTGCTGAAGCAGGAAACGATGGCATCACATTATGGTCACTGCTAATTGTAAGCAACATTGTGTAGCGATCATTCGTTAACTTTTATCTCGATGAAATTAATAAGCAAATCGTTCGGTCAGCACATTAATCGAAGAATTCGATTAGTTCACTGAGAATTTTAAAACTGCTCGTCTTACTAAACCAAAATTATAGGCGTTGTATGCGATCGCCAAAATCAAAACGCATCTGAAACTAGCTCCAAACACCTAAAGCCTTAACGCAGATGACTGTAAATTACTCTTATAAATACAGTAGAGTTGGAGCCTCCTTCTGCTTCCTTCTTACTCTCTTTCTTTCTATTCTCATTGCGATGAAGAGGTGGATGTCTTCCTAATATGCAGGGACTGTGTTGTAATTAAGAAAATAACGAATACATGAAGAAATGATTCATTAAGATTGCACAAAATGGTTTCTTAAGAGAGTAGTTTTCCCTATTTAGATATTGCTTCCTGTAAACCCAAAATTCGCCTAAGCTAACAATGACCGAAATCACTTCTATTCAATTCCAGCTTAATGCGTTTGTGTCTTTCTTCTCATGGATGCTCTACTTGTCATGGCGAAGCAACGCTGTTCGACAGCTGAGTAATCGCTATTTCTATAAGCGTGCTTACTATAATATAAATTGTATTGATGATCATGGAATCGATAATCCGTAAGAAAGTTTTTATGCTAAATAATTTAATCTTCGCTTATCCGTCGAAATAATTTTAGTAGGAGAAAAATTTCTTTGAACTGCCAGTTTGTCAACGGTGTGGGGTTTTTCCTTTCTCATTGTGCCACTTTTCGTTTTTCAATGATCTCGATTATTTATGATTGAATTTTTCTTGAAAATTTCTTAAACGATAATTCTGACGATTCACCGTATTAGTATTTCTGCACGTTTTTGCTGCAAATTGGATAATTATCCACATATCATTCATCTTTTTTTGTAAGATTTTGTTTAATAACTATACTTTAATTGCGTCTCATACCCTCATTAGCGAATAAGAATTTTCATTTGAACCGTTGAAAGTTCTCAATTCAACTTACAACTTCTTTTGCACTTTTTGCATTCTTTTCTTCCCATATGCTAATGTCTTTCATTCCTGCAATTTTATAGTGATCAGCGTATAACACAGGATGTGGAAAGAATGTGTAACAAGTTGGCTATTAATGTTCTTCCGAGTATACTGATTGGTCCATTCGTTGTTGCTTGGTACACTTATAAAACGGCTCAAACGTATGTGTATTTGACGCGATCATCAACGATGTTCATTGATTTCATTATGTTTCTTTTTTATACATTAAGCTTTCCTCTGAAGTAGAATTGCTTGCTGCCGCACTAGATTCGTATCACAACTAATCGGCAGTTGTCATTTCCGGATTGAGTCCTTAGAAACGGAGTATTTGTTCTGAAGCCGAAAGACGATTTGTTATCTTTTCAGTTCTTTTCCTCAATCACAGAACTTGATAATGCGATAAATTTAGCGTCGCTTTAAAGTAGGAAGTCTGCGCTTATGAGGGAAAGCGCTTAAATAATTTCAATGGGCGATCTTTTGATTGGTTTTAGAGGACAGATAATTTCTAGCTGATTTATGAAGTAATTGCTAAAAACAATGATCGATGCTACTGCTGTCCTGAATGAAATAATGCGTATGCAATACTGGCAATTCTGTTAAACGAATTTAATAAGGAATTCCAATTCGACATAATTTTAGTGCTGGAGGTTTGGGTATCGCAATTATCTACGGATACTTTGTGCTAGGCACAGTCGTCAATAAAATTCTTTTGTCGCCAATGGTAAAATGGAACGCTCGAGTAGAGAAAGCGGAAGGTGATTTCAGGTACGCTTTATATGTTATTATTGTTTATTCAAAAATCTTACTCTTTTATTTTACAACAGCCGTTTTCGTAGCAGAATCCTGATCGTTAGAAAGTATATTGTTTGGTGTTTCTAGGTGATGCGGTTCGTTATCATTACGTCCCTAACTTTTTAGTCATGGTTGCCAGTATACAATAGAGAAGGAAGAAGCGAGGTGAAATTTCGAGTGAAACTGCATTTCTTGAGCGAAAAAATATTGGCATAGCAACTTTTTGTGTCTATCGCGAAAATTTTTAGGTAAACACGATTGGCATATTTTAAGAAAGTAATTTGAGCAAGTAATTTAAAGTAAACAAATTTAAGTAATTTAAGTAAGTAAAGGATTGGCATAAGTAAGTTTTAAGCAAACACGACTTTAAATAAACGCAAGTCCATCAATAACAATTGGCAGATTTTAAAATTCCCTTATTATTCGGTGATAACACGCAAATAAAGGCAGCATAGGAGGGCGAAGAGCGATGCCTGTGCTCTTATGAATCGGCGGTTATGTTGGTCTACGTACGAGGTGAGCGCTACGCAGGTCTTTGTGGACTGCTGCTGAAATGGTAAATTTTAGGTTTAAGCATGTAACTATACGTAACAATGCCGAATCGTCTGCGCTGTATAACGCCGAATTATTTGAGCATCACGAATCAGATCGATTATTCAACATTTTGTGGTGGAGACAATTTTGGTTTATGTGTTGGAAGCTTCCCAATCTCTGTACGAACGAACATTGATTTCCTGTTTTTGCTAATTATCAATGACTTCAGTACACTTTTTCTAAAAACTATTGTGCTTTACATAAACGCACTGTCGCCCTCAGCCAGTTAAGGTGAGAGATCAACGTTTTTAAAGGGTTTACTGCAAAGTCCAGAATTGCGAGTGGTTACGAAAAACTGCAAGGTAAGCGTACTTTGGAAAAGACTGGAGATTTTATGAATAAGCCATGGGAGACATCGGTTATTCTGCGAATTTTCAAACATAAATCGGCTTAAGTCTAAAATTCTTAAACCTTCGACACTACCAACAATTTCCATATGTGAATGTCGTTGAAAATCGTTATTTGAGGGCTCATTTAGTATTTACGGTTTTTCATAAAATATCGCAAAGTTTCGGTCGAAAAGCAGTGATATGCAAATTTCTGGCTTTGGAAATTCTAATCTGAGAAGCGTGCACCGCAAAAACCGTGGAAGATTAAGAGGCATTACACGATCTTATGGTAAGAATTCGCATAGTGCCCTTGAATTCTATACATTAAAGTACACTTCGAAGAATACGCATAATTTTCAGACCCAATGCGTCATTTTTATTTATATGAATATGGTAATATAAAAACACATGCTCCTCCTGCATATATTATTGTTAGTTATATACGATACACATTTTAAGGTCCCTAAGGATCATGAAGCAACAAATAAATTTGAAACCCAATTTCCTATAGTCGAAGCTAATTTCGTTAAGAGAAATAATCGTTCAGTTTGGCAACAGTTCTTTGACTATTACGGTGGTATTCTGAGCTATGCGATTCAGTACATACCAATATTTATTTACCATCGTTATGATGGCACATCTTCAGCGGATCTCTCAGGCATTATTTCTAAAGTAATCGTTTTATCATTTTTCGATCACTTTCTCCCCACTTTGTTTCAAATTGAAAGGTTATTTTTATGCCGGTTATTCTCTACCCAAAATTTCTTTTTTAACTGAGCCAACAACTATTTTACCGCCTTTCAGTGCTGTACGTCTAAATTGTTCCTTACCTGATTGTACCTTATTCGAATGGATTCATGCTTAGCTCAAAAAAAATGAATTCACTGGACGATTGTTGATGAACGAGGCAAAAGAGAAGCGAACAATATTTTTTTTTCAAAAAAAAGATACATTACACTGGAAGAAAAAGTATAGGGCTGTTTAACTTCCACTGTTGTTTCGAAAATGATGCAAATAGAGGAAACAACGACCAAAATTGATAATTTTATTAAATGGCGTAATCGCTTTGCGCAATATTTATGTTTCAGGTGAATTTTTTTCTCTTCTTTTAACGGTACTGAAATTCGACCAAAAAAATTTATTAATGACAAAAATTTATGTAGGAAAAATTGAGGATTGATAGTGCGTTTATCGAAAAAATTTCAGGCACTTTTTATTTCATTAGTTACCGTCCATTCATAAACAGTCATAAGTATTATGTACCTATACCATTGCCTGTCTATGGTGTTGTCTACCTTTACCATCGCCATCTTCATGTACCTCGTGCAGCGTTTTTGAATACAGATGAAGGATGTGGCCTAATTATTTTTGACCTCCTAAAATCGTTGTGACTTTTTGATAGACGTTGTCAGAGCTTTGAAATTAGCATCACCCTTTTGTTTTCAGAACGCCTTTGTGTACATTTACTTGGTAAACAGCTTCACGCGTATGACGGATGTAGCGCTTGTTGTTGGAGAAATAGCCGGCATTATGCAGCGGTAAGTGGTACGACCACAATATCTGCTCGCAGACGCCATGATGATGATTCCCTATACTCGTTTGTCAGCATTTTTTGGCATTCTTATACAGAATCCGAAATCCAAAGTTAAGGCATTGTTGCCTTGTGGCCTTTTTAATGATGGCGAGTGTTCTTAAGATTTTTTTTAATGATGGCGAGTGTTCTTAAGATTTTTCAAAATAATAAAGTAGAGTTATTTTTAAAAAAATATTATCTCACCATGTGAATATTACGAAAATTAAAAAAAGTAAAGAGAAAGAATGAAATTTAAAAAAAGCGTTTCATTACTTGAGCAATTATTTTTCACCGACAAAAACGTTTCTATGAGAATCGATTGGAGTGATAAATCCGTTTTCTATTTTTTTTGTTCTTTAAAAATGCGAATCACTGTCGTCTAAACTCATAGTAGATGTTGATAATGCGTTTGATACATTGAAACTGTTGTCCCACTTCAAGATCAGTGAAGAGAGAAGAGCGCAAAAAGAGCTCATCATTCAGCGTTAAGATTTCAGTATTACCGAATTCATGAGAGTATGCGAAGAAAGTGATGAACAACAACTCAGAGGAAAGCCTACAAAAGGTGATTCTATTTCAGATGGTGAGTAATAATTTTGATGGAAGTGTCTTAAACTCAGACTGTGTGACCTTTTAATGTTATTGGAGAATTTCAAAAAAAAGATACATTACACTGGAAGAAAAAGTATAGGGCTGTTTAACTTCCACTGTTGTTTCGAAAATGATGCAAATAGAGGAAACAACGACCAAAATTGATAATTTTATTAAATGGCGTAATCGCTTTGCGCAATATTTATGTTTCAGGTGAATTTTTTTCTCTTCTTTTAACGGTACTGAAATTCGACCAAAAAAATTTATTAATGACAAAAATTTATGTAGGAAAAATTGAGGATTGATAGTGCGTTTATCGAAAAAATTTCAGGCACTTTTTATTTCATTAGTTACCGTCCATTCATAAACAGTCATAAGTATTATGTACCTATACCATTGCCTGTCTATGGTGTTGTCTACCTTTACCATCGCCATCTTCATGTACCTCGTGCAGCGTTTTTGAATACAGATGAAGGATGTGGCCTAATTATTTTTGACCTCCTAAAATCGTTGTGACTTTTTGATAGACGTTGTCAGAGCTTTGAAATTAGCATCACCCTTTTGTTTTCAGAACGCCTTTGTGTACATTTACTTGGTAAACAGCTTCACGCGTATGACGGATGTAGCGCTTGTTGTTGGAGAAATAGCCGGCATTATGCAGCGGTAAGTGGTACGACCACAATATCTGCTCGCAGACGCCATGATGATGATTCCCTATACTCGTTTGTCAGCATTTTTTGGCATTCTTATACAGAATCCGAAATCCAAAGTTAAGGCATTGTTGCCTTGTGGCCTTTTTAATGTTGGCGAGTGTTCTTAAGATTTTTCAAAATAATAAAGTAGAGTTATTTTTTAAAAAATATTATCTCACCATGTGAATATTACGAAAATTAAAAAAAGTAAAGAGAAAGAATGAAATTTAAAAAAAGCGTTTCATTACTTGAGCAATTATTTTTCACCGACAAAAACGTTTCTATGAGAATCGATTGGAGTGATAAATCCATTTTCTATTTTTTTTGTTCTTTAAAAATGCGAATCACTGTCGTCTAAACTCATAGTAGATGTTGATAATGCGTTTGATACATTGAAACTGTTGTCCCACTTCAAGATCAGTGAAGAGAGAAGAGCGCAAAAAGAGCTCATCATTCAGCGTTAAGATTTCAGTATTACCGAATTCATGAGAGTATGCGAAGAAAGTGATGAACAACAACTCAGAGGAAAGCCTACAAAAGGTGATTCTATTTCAGATGGTGAGTAATAATTTTGATGGAAGTGTCTTAAACTCAGACTGTGTGACCTTTTAATGTTATTGGAGAAAGACAGGCATAAATTAAGGGAGGGCGAGGGAAGAGGGGAGGGGAGGAGAGGGGGATGGAGGGAGGGTGGTGTAACAGAGAGACAGACTGTAACATTTCAGATTTTAAGCGGGTAACATGTAATCGACAAATAACGCATATTGATGAGTACTGTAACCCAAGTTTCATGGCATTTATGCTGCCAAATGAATCAGAACTGTGGAAAAATGAAAACTGCTAACGAGAAAGGTGGGATGTTAAAATCTGATGATGCATTTGGTTAAAAGGATACCGTTCGCTTATCGACGAAATATTGGTGCTTTCGAGATCTTTCGAGAGTTGTGTTTATTCGTTGAACTAACTTTTCGCAACTTTTGAATTACAGAAGTAATGGAATCGGATACGATAAAGATGAACTGCAATCAATGTTATGGGGAAACGAGTCAATTTTGCACATTTCTTCTTATTAATGTTGGCGATAATCTTGCAAAAGTCCGATTATTGGATTGTAAGAGAGAGATTATAACAAATAGATCGTAACTTGTAACAGATAACATATATTATTGTAACACTTACAACATTATAGCATAAAAATTCCCTAGACATTCATGGCTGAGAAGATGAAGAAACGAGAGAAATCGTTGAAATCACCACGTATTTCGTAATAGACGAGCTCATGTGAGGATTCTTTAGGTGGACATGACAACCTTGGTGCGGATGCGGATGTTTCGACTGCTGTATCTGATCGAGAAAATACGTTAAATGATGTCAAAGTGGAGTCAAATTCAAGTAGCGAAGATGAAGAGGCTGACAACGATATCGATGTTATCTATCGAATTGAAGCGCTAAGCTATTCACAACCGGACGACGATAGCAGAAAGATGCTCGAAGGTTCGATACCCGCAACTGTTCATTTCGCTAAGCACGATTGCAAACAAAATATTCCGTTAAAGTAGGCTGTCATACATTTTTCAACAAACATTACAATTACGTCACAATAGCATCAGCGTTCCCTTTTTTAAGCGCTTTCGCAAATTTTCAATTAGCAAAGCGCATTACTTTAACTGCATGTTTTTTCGTACATATGTAGTTTCTGTCAACAGTTTTATCCGGAGAGCTACTGATGTCAAAAATAAAATAATCAATACCCTAGCGTCATCGTAGTATTCTATCTGATAGCAGGGGAGGTAAATTATGTGACTCGGCACGATATCTTGCAGCGAACTCTCGCCGAGTGGTAATTTATTCGGGATTTTTTAAAATAAGATCATATAGCTGTCGAATAAAGCGGATGGAATAAGAGGCTGACGACGCTCACATATCATTATTATGAAATTGCACTTTGAGCGTTTTTTTTTTTCGAGCATAGATCACATTCTGTTTTATAATAAAATGCGAAATGTGCTGAAAGCAACTGGGAATGCTTACTGCACAAAAGAAAACGACAATTAACCCTCTGGAAAATCTAGATTATAATCACCATGTCCTTCCATGGTATTTCAAAGAATGGAATTACGAAATCGTTTTTGGGTTTTTCCCCTCTCCAAATTCCACCCATAATTAAAATTTTAATCTCAAACGTTTTGCGAAGAGCATAAAACATCCAGCGAAAATCAGCTCCGCTGGTCCTATTAGTTGTTTGCCTTTTTTCAAAGTCATCTAAATTATTTCATGTTTTTTTTTTCAAATTCCTCGAATTTTTTTTCATCGGCAATGTGTGACTAGTTTCGAAATTGCTAGAAAATTCTGGCTCCATCGAGCTGTCTCGTATACACCACTTGATCACTTGGCGATTCATCATGCCGTTAATCAAGCCCAGTCTTGAAAAAGAAATGTGTTAAAAAACGTTTTTCTTGTGCGCGACCTGAGTCACCGAAATGGAGAAGACGTGCGGAAGGAATAAGAGGAGGAGGGAGGAGTACAGCCACTCTGCTGTTTTGAACTTCCAAGCGAAGCCCGTTGTTTCACTGGACAAAAATACGCGAAACAGGCACAATGCATGCATGCATTTCCACTCAACG
>JPKZ01001320.1:81509-99497 GCA_000803305.1 Toxocara canis
GTTTTCCTTGGCCTCTTCAACACTGCCTGGTTACGACCAGTATTTGTGAGGGACTTATTTTGGAAAGAACGAAACGAATTATGCTTACATTAAAACTTGTACAGATCTCACAATGCAAGTACGAAGCACCTCTAATATAGTTATAACTGGTCCAAGTGGATGTGGTAAATCGTCGCTTATTCGAGTAATTGCTGGTCTGTGGAGGCAAGATTCTGGTTAGACTTGTTTTTTTTTTTCTTTGATTTATTTCAAGAGTTGACATTTTGATGGAAGTAGCTCTTTTGCAACTTTTGCGGTTGCACTCAAGTATTTCGTACAATTTTAAATAAGCTGTCGTTTATTCAACTTCTTAAAAAATTGGATTTGACAGGATATGAAGGTAGGTCTTAATAGATAGCGAAATGTTTAGTCTGGTAAAAGATGAATAATTTGGAAGTGGAATACATGTGTGACAGCAGTCATATGAATAACGTTGCAGTGAACAATGATGGATTAGCGTTTGTTTGAAACCTTCTCGTTAAACTAATTGCATGGAGCTGTTGTCGTGCTGAAACTGTAAAACTACGAATCGGTTTGTGAACAAAAATAGATTTTTTTTCTTCTATGTTCTCCTTCTATATTTTGGTTCCAACCTATTCGCAGTCGTTAATAGTACGGATACGGAAGCGCATGCGGGCGTTGCAACGGATGGAAAACGTAAAGCAAGTGCGAATGCCTTCCGTCTCTTTCACATGCGCTATATTTTTCCATATAACAATATCTTATGCACATGGCATGCAATTTGAGTTCGCGATTTGCAAGGCCCAAGAAATTGCTCTAATCTTCAGCTTTTTCCAATTTCTGCTTAGCAAGAGACGCTACTATAACCCTAATGATTCGCTAATAAACCTATTCCCCTGTATGGCCGGTCCTTTTTATCCGCACAAAGGTCGTCAACATTTTAAACGAGTGATAACATAGTGGCGGATAATTGTTCTGTTCCGCTTTATGCTAACAGTCATATGCTGGCTCATACTGTAATGCAGATCGGAGGAATTGTCGACCAAACCTTTTATACGCCTCACCAGAAACCTAAGCGTACAGCCAGCATCAAATTGTTCCAGTAAGGTATTTCTTCATGCTAAAGTATGTAGAAATACCTTATTGGGACAATATATCGTATCGTATTATCGTATTTGTGGAGACCTTTGAAGGGACGATAAGCTGTGGAAAGCTTAGCGGCTACGTAATGCATGCGCCACAAACTCCGTATTTTCCATCCGGTAATCTTACATTGCGTCAGCAGATCGTCTTCCCGCAAGTTCTGCAACAATATCACTACTCTGTGGACACAGGTACTATTCAGATTTTGAGATCCGCAATATACCAATCTCCTTCACCTCTAAACTAAGTCCTTTTCACTTCCTCCAAACGTCATGTCCGTGCTATGTATGCTATATGTAGATCTCTATATATGGATATGTACATATCTTATACATATGATTAATATATCATTATGTGTATCTCTAAGTTCAATTTATTTTAGCAGCGATAGGGGGGTATCATCGAAACTTTACGTAGTATAAGTTTGTTGTCGGTGGTTGCTTGGTGTTCTCGTGCAATATATCTGAGGTGGATGAATGAATCCAAACACTTTATGACATTCCTTCCGAAATTTTAACAGTGCATTCGAGCAACTGCTACTAGAATGTTGCTTTTTCAGAAGATCAACGGATTGAGGACATTCTGAACGCATTGGAATTGGGTCACCTGATCGGACGATGTAACGGCCTTGATACTTCTGTTGATTTCGACTGGTATGCATGTTTGTTCGGCAAGACTTCTTCAGGAACGTGGGATGGGGGGGGGGAGATTCTTTTCTCAAAAAACCGCCTTGAGGGAATACTCACAAGGCTGGATTCTACAAGTTATACTTTCCACGTTTGAGATCCACCAACATCCTCAGTTACGTCGCCCACGAGCGTTTGAATGAAAACAAATTTATTAGAACTGTTTAGATCGACAGTTTCGCCAATAAACCAAAATTTTAAAAAATTTTCGGTTTGAGCTTTTAGCGTTGATTCCGGACTGATCGATTCGAGCGGTATCGCAAAGGTTTTGCAGGCAAGAAACACTGACACCTGGTGAACAACAGCGGCTTGCGTTTGCGCGCATTCTCTACCAGAGACCAGTTATGGCGATTCTAGACGAATCGACGAGCAGCGTTGGTGTTGATATGGAAGAGAGGATGTACCGATTACTTGAAAAGGTGACAGTCACTTCTCACTTTTTTGAATTGTCGTCTACCACCGTAGTTCTATCTTGACTTTTGATAATTAATTGAAACATCATATTAACTGTTTTTTCGGGATTTTTTCCAAAAATTTATGAAACTTTTAATCATTGTTTTTCGCTTCAAACCTATTTTCCGATGATACGACAAATTTGTCCATGGATATATCAATCTATATTTGATTTCTTAAATGGTTTAAGCATTAGCGACTAACTTAGAGGAATACCAGATGAATTGAGAAATAAAATCAGTGAGTTGAATGAGTATAAATGTTCGAATTAATTGCGACTTAAATTCTCAAACCCTGCTAATTTAACATCCTCTACTTACTCAATAAAATGTTCTTTATAAACCTCATACATTTATTCTATATAGTTTGTCAAATTACAGAATGGCATACACTACTTATCTGTGGGTCATCGACCAACTCTAATCCATTACCACGACTTCGAGTTGCATTTGACTGGCGAACTCACCTATGAGATTCGCCCCATTCGAAAGGCCGCATCCGCTGGAAAACCATAGATGCTAATATTCTTCGTTTACAGTAGTGCTAGTGCTTATATTTTGTGTCTTGAAAGTATTAAACAAGTGGATCAAAGCATCGGACAATAGTGATAAAGTGGATCAACATTTTGGCCCGAATGCCGAAGGATCGGGGCTCGAGTTCTGGCCATGCCGATCGCTCTTTTCGGTCTTTGTCTTGACGAAGTTTTGTCTTAAACTCATGTCAGTAATAATGTTTACAACAAATGATGTAATAAAAAGTTCGAAAAAAAACCTAACGAGCCAATGTTTATATACAAGCAAACAAGCATGATCACCACTAAGTACGGTTCACAGCAGTTCCTTTGTACGTCAATGAAACATCGTAAAAAAGTACTTCGACGCAGGCGATTTTTTTAGAATTGCGCCGAAGCAGTCAACTGAAGAAGCAGTGGTTCACTTCTTTCTGTTTGTCGGATCAGCAGCAGCTACAGCACAGTTTGCAAGCGTTTTTCAAGCCTAATTTACACAACATCACTGCCGAATATTTTCGTTAGGAAAAAAAGGGTGATACGATACTGTGGATGGAATGCATATATGAGGGACGGAGTAAGGATCCGTAGAATATGACTGCACCAAACATACCTGGGAAACCATCGTATCCAGCATCGCGGGTACTATAGGACGAAAAAGAGGAAAAGGCCTAAATCTGAATTTACTAAAAACTAAGCAATAATGTCTCGATTTGGGGAACGACGTGACCAGAGAAGTGGTCGTGACGCATCCTCCTAGACGCCTCACATCGCTAGTATTAGAGCTGGCCCGACTCATGTTTACTAGGCACTGCATAACGGAAATGTTGATAAACGTTATGCAATGAATATCGGTCATGCTCATCTTTGGTCAGGCTTCCGTAACCTTTTCAAGCCTTTAAATGGTGAATACTGATTACTTCTTTTCTCTTCCCCTTTTCCACGTTTTTTTAGAATGCGCTTTATCACCGCATTTAGATGATCATGCCCTCAACGTGTTGTTTGCCAAGTAGATGGATAGAATAACAAATAAATTAATTAATTAATTAATCAATCAATTAAGACAACTCATTGGTTAATCTAATTAATTAATTGCTTTATTTGTTAAAGAAAAATAAATTAATTAGGGTAATTAATCGGTTAATTAAACAAATTGGTGAATATATTAAGTAAATTGATTAACTAGAAATCAGGTTAATTAATTAATTCAGTTAGTTAATTTTTTAAGTCAGTTAAAGTAAAGTTAATATTATAATGAAACAAATAATTCAAATTGATCAGTTAACTAATTAATTAAACAAACAAGTAGGTAAATTAGATAAATAGATTAATTAAATAAATTAATATGTAGATAAAATAAAATAAGTGAATAAAACACCAAATAAAAGACTAAAATAACTGAAACAAATAAATAAAACAAATAAACGAATTAAAGTTAAGCAAATGAACCAATTAAGCAGGCAAATCAGTAAAATAAGCAAACGGATGAATTAAAATGAATAAATAAATGAGTAAATAAATAATGAATTTATAAAAATGTTGCTTTCGTAGGAAATAAGCATGCAGCCCAATTTAAACTGCTTAAGCATCATCGCTTTTATGGTAACAAGCCTAACTGTCGGTTCAGTCGGTGATAACCCGATTAAAGTATATGGAACCATAAACTGCTTAAGCATCATCGCTTCCGATTACTTTAAGTTCGATTACTTTCGCCTTACGAGTATGCAGTCGACAACAATGGTTGAGTCATCTTCTCTGCATAAATTTATGCGTAGTTTATTCCGCACTTCACTTTCTTTCTGAATGCGAGGTCGGTAATTCACCAAACTGACTCCACTTCTAATCCTTCCGATTGTCTGATAGCGCTTATGCCACTCCAGCCACATAAATAAGCTATAATGCTTTTCACTCGTGCTTAAATAAGTAAACAAATGAATTATACGTATAGATTCTACACAATACTAGAATCAGCCCCACAAAAAACGGAAACGCTAACATTATGACTATCGATAGAAATGATTCGTTAGTCGATTTTCGCCTACAACTCAGATTCGGTAATGCCAAACGAATTACAAAAATGTGAGTGGTGCTATAATATGAACGCGTACCTGGTGCCGATTTTTTTTTGTAGTGTGATCGTGAGAACAAATCGTGGTGGTTTTTAAAATTTGCTTGGTTTATCCCACATTTCTTGTCATGTTGTCAAGCATTTCAATTTATCGAATCACCTATTGGAACCACACAACTTGTTGAGCGTTAGCAAATGCTAATGGTGTTTGTTGTTTACTGCCCAACACGGTACTTTATGTAGTAAAATCTTTAGCGGGCAAATTCTATAAAATGCAACAAGTTGTAATTTAATGAGAAGTGATCGAACACTTCAAAAGTGATGATCTGAGCGCGAACAGCGAGCGCACAGTGCCTCTATGACTTTGAGATAGCGTTCATTCAGTTGCGCCGTACCGAATGGTTTGGGAGGTGAGAATATGCAGTTGTGGTATTGGGTATGGTAGTTGTCTAGCAAAAATCTTATCTGAATGAATACGTTCCGTTTTATTATTCATTTGCTGTATTAGTAGTTGCTATATGAATGGATTTCTCTACCCTATGGGGGAGCAGATTGCAAAATTTTTCAACTTTTCGTCTTTCATGTATTTCTTTGATAATGTTATTTTTGCAATGCGATTTGCAATATACAAAACCAATTCTATTCACTTTTCTCGTATTTCTATTTTTATGCGTTTATTATACGTTTTTCAATATTCGCGTCTATGACAGACGTTATGGCGGCGGTGTATATGTTCATACTTATGAGTATTTATGACTGGATAACTACTGAATTCAGAGTTGTGAAATTTGTTATTTCTTACGTGAAACGTATCATCATAGCTCGTTTTCCTCGCGTTGGAACACGCATTGCAAGAAAAGACCGTTGCACTTGAAAATGGCTAACATTTTTCATACTCAAAATTTGATAAATCATTTTAAAACCGATCGGTTAAAAAAACGGTGGTCTTTGTTTCTTTTGGTCTTTATTGCAATGCGATAGACTGGTGAGTGCTCATCCACATTCCTTGCAACAATCTCCGTCTATGCGCATTCGTTTATCCTTTTGTCGTCCCTTCAAAAATCATCAGCATGGACGTACGTTTTTGAATGAATGAAAATATATTCGAGCAATGAAATTTTCTCCTCTATGTGCTTCTGCAAAATTTTTATCATTCGAGTATACCATTATCTTGGATAAAGCTCCTCTCCCTCTCAAAACAGCTCCAGCTCAAATGAACGACCCGTGAACATTACAGCCTCAGGTGGGTAAAAACGCTACGCGACTGAAGTGAATAGGTGATACGAAATGGTTGTCTTACGTTCAAATGAATTTGACCATTCCGTAAAATTTCGATATTGTGCATGTTTGCTCAGAAAAGGCTGCCATTGATGGGGGAATAGAGGAAGACTACCATCAATCTTGACAGTTTTGTAACTTTAAAACGTCTCAGTTCAAATTACTGCTTGTTTTTTTCTGCGTGGTAATCACTACTCATTGTGCTCTGAAGAGTGTATGAGTGTATGTAAGTAGTAAAAGTGCATCAAGGAGCTGGTGCAATATGCTGTTTGGTAACTCACTCATCAAAATAGTCAGTTTCAAAAGTTGTTCACGAAACATAAATATTCAGTTATTATCCCAATCGGTCGTAAAAAACTTCTACTAAAGATTCGTTTTTATGCGAACTTGGATTGAAATTTGATTTAGGAGGTTTGAAACTGTACAAGAACTAATTCTTGTGTATGTTATACATATCAAATTCAGTACCTCTTTAGCTCCAACGGTTTCTGAGTTGAAGTTCTCAAAGGAAGGAGAGGCACTTACACAAGTGCAAACACGACGTCGCATTAATGAGCTTGGAAAATTGCAATTCTTTCAATAACAAAGAGACTGCCGATTTAAGCTATCAGAAACTCAAACATAGCATTTTGCGGTCTTCTTCGGAGATGTACACCGCTGCTTTGCTATCGCGGTTTTGTCACCAATAGATTTTTGCAATAACAGTGTAATAGAAGGAACGCACAACCGGAAAATATGTTATACGAAACCCTCTATGGGGTTGTATCAGGAGTAGCTTTTTAAAGGAATCATCATCGGAAGAAGCCGGATGCTAGCGGTACTTAATGCACTTTTTCAAGTTCCCGAAACCGGAATCAGCAAACAAAAAACCTAAAGATTCCGATTTGATCGTCTCAGTGAAGAAATCTTTCAGTGACATTATGGTACTTCCGCCGAGCAGTGTTAATGACTTGTGTGAGTCATCTTACGATGCTCGCGCTTACTTACGAGGTCAAACTTTTGCTGCACCTGAGGGAACGCTAATCAACTGCTGTCAGTTGGGTGAATCACAGTTTCCGAAAGCGCCAACCATTTTCGAGAGCGGTTCTGAGAAATCAGTGAGTGCCAGACCACAGATAATACCAGTATCTTCTGATCGGATGGTGTACATTCAGGGCGAACTGCCTTCTTCAGAGCAGTGCCCATTGCTAGCGCAGCTTTCGTCACCTTCTTACAGCCAGTTCCCAGATGCTATTTATTTTGCTCAGACACCAGGTGCAATACGGACGTTTGCTCCGGTCTGTCAACAGCAGCTACAAGTTGAGGAACTGTCAACAGGTTTATTCGAAGTTTCACACTTTTCGTCCCAATTTGTTTAAGTTTTTGGTGCACGGGATGAACAAGACCGGTCGGGGTATTTTTTCATTCATTTTTTTCCAATTCTTATGACTTCTGAGATGCTTAGACGATTGCAATTGCTTACGTAATATCCCACCTCCTCATTAGAGAAGATTTCATGCGTTCTGGCCACTGTTCCTCTAGTACCAGCAGATTCCACATCTTTCTAGCATAGCGAATCGTTAAAAGTAACGCTGAACGTTGTAATTGCATGGTTATGCTTTATTTTTGTTGTGTCGACTCATTTAAAAACTGTCTTTTTCCGCTTATTTTCAGTGTTATTCCTTCTCTACGTCATGTTTTAAAAAATTTCGTAATTTAGAGAAAAAATTTAAGTATATTCCAATTTATCATATATGATTTATAATCGAAGTCATACGATCCCAAACTTGTGTTGTTTTTCGTTATCTAGATAGTGCTTGCTGCAAGAAATGGGAAGGGCGTACTCGAAGACAGCACCGGAATTATACTTTTTTCAGCGATGTCATGAAGTAAATTCTTTTTAAGCAATTCTTTTTAAATAAATCCAACGGTTGTATTCTTTTTCACATCGAACAAACGGCTGGTCTCTAAGAATTTTGCAAAATTCGAAACGATGCAGATAACCATTGCTAAAAAGAGGGAAAAGTGTTTTTTTTTGTAGATCGTAACATAGCTCCAAGCAACCAGAAAGTAGAGAATGACTCTCATCTTCTAGTACCGTCAGACAACGAAAGAGCTTTGTTCCTGAAAGGTTCGCTTTAAATGATGCTCTTTTGAAATTTTTAACGACTTCACTAAATTTACACTTTTTTTTAAAAAAATTTTATGCCAATTCTTCATTGCTTATTTTGTGCTTAGCGATCAATTACGCTTATGTCAATTTATGGGATCTTGTATTTTAACTGTGGGATAAGTATTCCTTTTCCTTAACAGCCGACCTAAACAATGGGCGAAAAAAGATGCGCATGCATCGTCGAAGTGTTCGACTTTTGTAAAATGAGATATCACAGAAATAGTCATGCGCAATAAAAAGCTCTAGAAATTCTATTACTTTGCATATATTAATTCGTTTAGCAATTCATCATATTAAAACATTTCCTTTGGCTAGTCCAGCACAAAATATCTGTTTCAATAGTGATACACATTGTTCTCGATGTATTACGTTTGTGTTTGGTATTTAAGGTGGTGGTTTTTTTCCTTCCCTATTTTGTATTTGATTTTCCTGAATCAATTAAATTTTTTGTGACTTTAATGAACAATTACTTCGTTAGTTGAGAGTATTACTTTGTTTTTGGTTTAATTGCATAAGCATTAAGAGCTCTTACGAGCACAAAGTAAATATCGTAACCGTTAAGGGTGTTCGACGGCAGCGTTATGGAATTTTCTAATCGACTGTCTTATCGAATCGAATCATTACGGAAACGTTTGTTCGTGGACAAATCTATGGGAAATGCGTATCACAAATACGAATTTATTCGCGAGCCAATGGAACGTATACAATCCAGATAATAGCAAGGTATTCACTAAGTTCGTCTTCCCTTGATTGAACCTCATGATTTTTTAGGTGCAAAATCTGGAAAAGTGGGAATGCAGGCAGCTATTTCGATAACTAAATGGAATATGTGAAATCGTTGAAAGTTTAATGTGCTAGAACTGCTAGATTAGAATCGAAGTTATTCAGTCGGTTCGAGCTTTGAAAACGTTTTTAGCTTAAATGTTGGTGTTTTCTAGATTCAGATCTCGATGATTGTTTAGTTATTTAGTTGAAGCTTTATAAGTAAATAGAAAACCTTTGAGACAATTTGTTAGTCTGATAAATACTGCCGTACAATTGTAAGCTATGTCACATGAGGTGCTTGATTTCTATGGCTTGCTAAAAGTTATATTTTTGTTGTGATTCGATTTTAGTAGCGTCCAATGTATTCCTCTACGTTTCTATGCGTTGGCACCTGTAACATTTTGTAGAGTAAATTTTCGTTGTTCCAATTCCTCATTCACTACTTTCTGCTATTGGTACAGCCAGTTCTTAGTTATTGCTGCTTTAGAGTCTCTTAGAGGGAGGAAAGAGCCTCTCCTTATTAGCCACCCTTTGACGAATTATGCTCGTAGCTTTTTTTTAAGATTTCTCAGACAGTGTTAATGTGCGTATGTGGTATCATCGACATATCGCCTTTTTTTTGCTCATATTACATATGATTATGTATTTACTTTTCGGTCTTCAACTCGTCATAGTTATGCGCCTTCAAACTTTTCAGTTTTAAACGCCCATTGCTTAACTGGCAATCTAATGGGGCGTAGCTAATGATATTTAATGGTGATTACAACTACTGAGGGCAATTATTTAACGGCTTATTGCAGCGATTTTCGAGCGGATAAAACCAACTTTAAGATCTTATTACGGGGCCATATGGCTAATCACGTTATGGGCGTTGATGAGGCATGAAAGACGAAAGAGGCAATTGTTCGAAGAGGGTCTGTGGAAATACTTATCACGAAGTAACCATAGTGGTTTCAAGCTTAGAAAACGGTTGCATTTGCAAACCAGTCTGGGGCAAGTATGAGAACTTCTGAGGCTAGCTGTGAAAAAAATACCTTAAAGCACATGATCTCAAATGTAAAAAACTCCCCAAGTGTCATTCGAGTATACCATTATCTTGGATAAAGCTCCTCTCCCTCTCAAAACAGCTCCAGCTCAAATGAACGACCCGTGAACATTACAGCCTCAGGTGGGTAAAAACGCTACGCGACTGAAGTGAATAGGTGATACGAAATGGTTGTCTTACGTTCAAATGAATTTGACCATTCCGTAAAATTTCGATATTGTGCATGTTTGCTCAGAAAAGGCTGCCATTGATGGGGGAATAGAGGAAGACTACCATCAATCTTGACAGTTTTGTAACTTTAAAACGTCTCAGTTCAAATTACTGCTTGTTTTTTTCTGCGTGGTAATCACTACTCATTGTGCTCTGAAGAGTGTATGAGTGTATGTAAGTAGTAAAAGTGCATCAAGGAGCTGGTGCAATATGCTGTTTGGTAACTCACTCATCAAAATAGTCAGTTTCAAAAGTTGTTCACGAAACATAAATATTCAGTTATTATCCCAATCGGTCGTAAAAAACTTCTACTAAAGATTCGTTTTTATGCGAACTTGGATTGAAATTTGATTTAGGAGGTTTGAAACTGTACAAGAACTAATTCTTGTGTATGTTATACATATCAAATTCAGTACCTCTTTAGCTCCAACGGTTTCTGAGTTGAAGTTCTCAAAGGAAGGAGAGGCACTTACACAAGTGCAAACACGACGTCGCATTAATGAGCTTGGAAAATTGCAATTCTTTCAATAACAAAGAGACTGCCGATTTAAGCTATCAGAAACTCAAACATAGCATTTTGCGGTCTTCTTCGGAGATGCACACCGCTGCTTTGCTATCGCGGTTTTGTCACCAATAGATTTTTGCAATAACAGTGTAATAGAAGGAACGCACAACCGGAAAATATGTTATACGAAACCCTCTATGGGGTTGTATCAGGAGTAGCTTTTTAAAGGAATCATCATCGGAAGAAGCCGGATGCTAGCGGTACTTAATGCACTTTTTCAAGTTCCCGAAACCGGAATCAGCAAACAAAAAACCTAAAGATTCCGATTTGATCGTCTCAGTGAAGAAATCTTTCAGTGACATTATGGTACTTCCGCCGAGCAGTGTTAATGACTTGTGTGAGTCATCTTACGATGCTCGCGCTTACTTACGAGGTCAAACTTTTGCTGCACCTGAGGGAACGCTAATCAACTGCTGTCAGTTGGGTGAATCACAGTTTCCGAAAGCGCCAACCATTTTCGAGAGCGGTTCTGAGAAATCAGTGAGTGCCAGACCACAGATAATACCAGTATCTTCTGATCGGATGGTGTACATTCAGGGCGAACTGCCTTCTTCAGAGCAGTGCCCATTGCTAGCGCAGCTTTCGTCACCTTCTTACAGCCAGTTCCCAGATGCTATTTATTTTGCTCAGACACCAGGTGCAATACGGACGTTTGCTCCGGTCTGTCAACAGCAGCTACAAGTTGAGGAACTGTCAACAGGTTTATTCGAAGTTTCACACTTTTCGTCCCAATTTGTTTAAGTTTTTGGTGCACGGGATGAACAAGACCGGTCGGGGTATTTTTTCATTCATTTTTTTCCAATTCTTATGACTTCTGAGATGCTTAGACGATTGCAATTGCTTACGTAATATCCCACCTCCTCATTAGAGAAGATTTCATGCGTTCTGGCCACTGTTCCTCTAGTACCAGCAGATTCCACATCTTTCTAGCATAGCGAATCGTTAAAAGTAACGCTGAACGTTGTAATTGCATGGTTATGCTTTATTTTTGTTGTGTCGACTCATTTAAGAACTGTCTTTTTCCGCTTATTTTCAGTGTTATTCCTTCTCTACGTCATGTTTTAAAAAATTTCGTAATTTAGAGAAAAAATTTAAGTATATTCCAATTTATCATATATGATTTATAATCGAAGTCATACGATCCCAAACTTGTGTTGTTTTTCGTTATCTAGATAGTGCTTGCTGCAAGAAATGGGAAGGGCGTACTCGAAGACAGCACCGGAATTATACTTTTTTCAGCGATGTCATGAAGTAAATTCTTTTTAAGCAATTCTTTTTAAATAAATCCAACGGTTGCATTCTTTTTCACATCGAACAAACGGCTGGTCTCTAAGAATTTTGCAAAATTCGAAACGATGCAGATAACCATTGCTAAAAAGAGGGAAAAGTGTTTTTTTTTGTAGATCGTAACATAGCTCCAAGCAACCAGAAAGTAGAGAATGACTCTCATCTTCTAGTACCGTCAGACAACGAAAGAGCTTTGTTCCTGAAAGGTTCGCTTTAAATGATGCTCTTTTGAAATTTTTAACGACTTCACTAAATTTACACTTTTTTTTAAAAAAATTTTATGCCAATTCTTCATTGCTTATTTTGTGCTTAGCGATCAATTACGCTTATGTCAATTTATGGGATCTTGTATTTTAACTGTGGGATAAGTATTCCTTTTCCTTAACAGCCGACCTAAACAATGGGCGAAAAAAGATGCGCATGCATCGTCGAAGTGTTCGACTTTTGTAAAATGAGATATCACAGAAATAGTCATGCGCAATAAAAAGCTCTAGAAATTCTATTACTTTGCATATATTAATTCGTTTAGCAATTCATCATATTAAAACATTTCCTTTGGCTAGTCCAGCACAAAATATCTGTTTCAATAGTGATACACATTGTTCTCGATGTATTACGTTTGTGTTTGGTATTTAAGGTGGTGGTTTTTTTCCTTCCCTATTTTGTATTTGATTTTCCTGAATCAATTAAATTTTTTGTGACTTTAATGAACAATTACTTCGTTAGTTGAGAGTATTACTTTGTTTTTGGTTTAATTGCATAAGCATTAAGAGCTCTTACGAGCACAAAGTAAATATCGTAACCGTTAAGGGTGTTCGACGGCAGCGTTATGGAATTTTCTAATCGACTGTCTTATCGAATCGAATCATTACGGAAACGTTTGTTCGTGGACAAATCTATGGGAAATGCGTATCACAAATACGAATTTATTCGCGAGCCAATGGAACGTATACAATCCAGATAATAGCAAGGTATTCACTAAGTTCGTCTTCCCTTGATTGAACCTCATGATTTTTTAGGTGCAAAATCTGGAAAAGTGGGAATGCAGGCAGCTATTTCGATAACTAAATGGAATATGTGAAATCGCTGAAAGTTTAATGTGCTAGAACTGCTAGATTAGAATCGAAGTTATTCAGTCGGTTCGAGCTTTGAAAACGTTTTTAGCTTAAATGTTGGTGTTTTCTAGATTCAGATCTCGATGATTGTTTAGTTATTTAGTTGAAGCTTTATAAGTAAATAGAAAACCTTTGAGACAATTTGTTAGTCTGATAAATACGGCCGTACAATTGTAAGCTATGTCACATGAGGTGCTTGATTTCTATGGCTTGCTAAAAGTTATATTTTTGTTGTGATTCGATTTTAGTAGCGTCCAATGTATTCCTCTACGTTTCTATGCGTTGGCACCTGTAACATTTTGTAGAGTAAATTTTCGTTGTTCCAATTCCTCATTCACTACTTTCTGCTATTGGTACAGCCAGTTCTTAGTTATTGCTGCTTTAGAGTCTCTTAGAGGGAGGAAAGAGCCTCTCCTTATTAGCCACCCTTTGACGAATTATGCTCGTAGCTTTTTTTTAAGATTTCTCAGACAGTGTTAATGTGCGTATGTGGTATCATCGACATATCGCCTTTTTTTTGCTCATATTACATATGATTATGTATTTACTTTTCGGTCTTCAACTCGTCATAGTTATGCGCCTTCAAACTTTTCAGTTTTAAACGCCCATTGCTTAACTGGCAATCTAATGGGGCGTAGCTAATGATATTTAATGGTGATTACAACTACTGAGGGCAATTATTTAACGGCTTATTGCAGCGATTTTCGAGCGGATAAAACCAACTTTAAGATCTTATTACGGGGCCATATGGCTAATCACGTTATGGGCGTTGATGAGGCATGAAAGACGAAAGAGGCAATTGTTCGAAGAGGGTCTGTGGAAATACTTAGCACGAAGTAACCATAGTGGTTTCAAGCGCAGAAAACGGTTGCATTTGCAAACCAATCTGGGGCAAGTGTGAGACCTTCTGAGGCTAGCTGTGAAAAAAATACCTTAAAGCATATGATCTCAAATGTAAAAAACTCCCCAAGTGTCTTAAAATTTTCGATTTTTCATCGCATCTTCATGATTACGTCGTCATTTCTGCACTTGTGACCAAGTAATTTTTGATATGACTTTGCCACTTCAGACTAACCAGGGTGGTGTCACCTCTGTTGACTCATTCAACTCTAAGGTCCTTGATCGTTATGATGAGGATTTTCCTGCAATGTTTACAGCGGTTGAAATATTGTTTAACGTCACGTGAAGTTCATTTACCAAATAGAATTCAAACGAAGCCTTTTGAGTGAGGATTACCTAAGAGCGGTTTCATTTACAAAGTAGCCTAGCGCGGTGGAAGCAGAAACCAATGAGGTTTGATTTTGCAGAAAGAAGTTCGATATTTAAGTGTGTCGAGAGCACTTAAACGCTTCGAAAAGATGAAATGGTGTGGATTGGTTTTGTTGAAGAGTTCGCCTTGCCGCCGCAATACTTTTCGCTTTCTACCAGAACACAACTCGCCTATGTTGCCTCTACCGAAAGAATGTCCATCAGCTAGCGCTATCTCTGATCAACCAAGAAGGAGTACTCTTCTTGCAAACAATTACTACATGCTAATCGGTTTGTTTACCCTTATAAATTTATCGTTTTTCTTTTCGACTCTCCGCTTGTCAACGGATTTTCAGGCTCCTAAACGATTCTCGTTAACCTTCTGCAGCGTACAACCATTGACTGTAGAATAAATAATTCGGTGCGTATACCCATCTGTACAACATACTGTGCAGAAGGTTAACGAGAATCGTTTAGGAGTCTGAAAATGAGTCTCGTTCATCCGAATTCATTTTCTTCCGATTTTTTTCGCAGCCTACTGTAATCAGCACGAGAGGTATGCTAGAGATATTCCCGGCCTTCACGAGCCGTAGTTACCAGTGTTTTAAACTACCGTTGCGCAGAACCGGATGAGTTATGGAGGACACCTGACTGATAAATTTTATCATTTACAGAAATTGGTGGGAAGAAACGTGTGCGCGGTAAGAAAATATGCGAAGAACGCACTTTGGAGGAAAAGATGGGTATATTTAGATCGAAGAAACAGCGCATGGAATATGTTCACAGTATTGCCACGTCGCAGATCAGCTGCTGTAACGCAGACAGTCCGGTTATTTTTTTTTCAGTGCTTTTTTTTCTGAATTTTTACTCACCAAACTTGTAAAGAATGTCGGCAGATGCGTACCGGATCGATTAGAACTCGGCATCATCACGTTAGTGATCGATAAGCAAGCACTGAACACAAAGAGAGCTGGAACTGTAGGAGGCATTTATTGTGGTATGGGATAAATGTTAGTGAATGTTGAAATGTTAAATTTAACTCTAAAATGAATGATATGGGGTGGGGGGAGGGTTGGAGAAGAAGTGGCCAGGGTCAGGGGGGCTTTTATTGCTTGCAGTTGGGAATATAAAAGTACCTTATATAAGGGTCGCTGTAAGTCGTAAAGTATAACTGGTACCGGCTTGTCTTGACTGTATGGAGTTTTCTCAGCTAAGTATACCATATTGGCTACCTACTGAATCACTTGGAATATTGTAGAAAAGCAAACACTGAATAGAGCCTCTAGATTATCGCCATCTAATACTTCTCATTTTGGCCGTTGACCATTGGATGCATGTAACGCATAACGTTATTTTGACCATATCTGGCATGCATCTGTCAAAATTGGCAAAGAGCTGAAGTAAGGAAGGCATTATCAATTACGATAACTTCGGTGATAACATAAAACGTTAATCTCAACCCTATATGCGTAGACGCCACTATCCTTGTGTGGTTTTAAATAGTCAGCTCCTCATCCATGCCTTTCAGAATTGCAAATTGATTGAGACGGTCAGCTTTCTATAGCGTTAATTTTTAAAAGAAAGAACAGAAATAATTTGACACTTCTCACAGTCCAGTAAGCAACAGTTCAATACTTAATCGTTTTAAGAATTGCAAAGTGCACGAAGGAGTTGGATTTTATGCACTGTTTATGTTACTGCTAACAACGTCTCTAGTCTATAAATCTCGACGAAACTTTCTCAGCTACAAGTCGTTTGAGCGAAAAATCTATTTCCATACAAAAAGAAATAATAAATGTTCGACCTAGAAGGACCTAGAATTCTTAGAGTATGGGTGCCGGTGCCCTCAGTTTGATTCTGAAGTAGATTTATTTCAATGCTTCGATGCAAGATTGAAATAAAGAGCTATTTTTGTGAAGATATAAATATGGGCTCCAACGAGGGGTAGAGCTCCACTTAAATTTGGAGAACAAGACTTGCCATAACTTTGAAAAGTGAATGCAATTCATTCCACATGATAATTGTTGCAGACCACTGTTTCAAGCGACGATCATAAAACGGGAAGTGCTACTGGCATTAAAAATGCAACCGAAACGAATGTCAATCACAGCATTCGATGCCAAACTCTTACGCTGTGAGGTTTGATCCGAAGTGATATTTCGATTTTTTGAGTGTTTGGAGATTTCAGTGCGATTTTTTGCACTCTTTGATTAGCTACGCACACTTTATCGATTCGCAGACGCTATGCGATGGTTGCGGTGACGGGGCTACTCGTAACTGAAGTTTGGTGTATGGAAGAAAATAATATTTCCCCGAGAGGATTCGGGTAAAAAACAGTTGATAGAGAAGAAGCTCAAGTATAACGTCTTACAAGGGATGGCACTGCGCAATATAATAGTATAAAACGTTTTCGAGAGCGGCTGCATGGAGACAGTTACCATACAAAGGACCTATTATTCTTAATTGTGTGGTTGCCGATGCTCTCAGCTTGGTTCTGAAGTAGATTTATGGCAATGCTTGGATGTACGAGATGCAGTCTGATTAGATATCATATATATGTAGCTGTTTTGAGTAAATATGTAGCTAACAACGACGCGACTATGACTTTGGCACTAAATTTGGAATTTTTTCAAAATTTTGTGTAAATACAGGGACCATTGAATTGGGATTGTAAATTATCAATAGCGATGTGTCCATAATGTTATTCTCGACTATAGTTCTGACGGTAAACACTTAGCCTTTTTTTGCCATCTGAGTTAACCTTTGTTTACTTATCGAAGTGTTCGCTGTCCGCAATTGTTGCCCTCCCATGTGTTTTCGTTTTCGTGAGTGGGCAGGCGATCAGCGTAAACAGCATTTTGGAAGAGTAAACTAAGGTTGCCTTAGGCGGCCAGTGTAGGTAAAATTTTTACGATGAGAATCATGGTAACTCGGACGAAACAAAGCGAACACATTGTCGTTGATGAATAGTAATCTCCTCCCCCCTCCCCCTTGGCCTCCTCTACTCCATTTCATCGATGTTTATATTTTGTAGTTCTTTTTGAATCAAAAAATCTAGGTTTGATTCATCATTGTACAGCTTCATGAATCATGCATAACCGTAAAGGGCACGTCGAGTCGCATTGCGCCCAAAACATTCCTAGTCGCTGTAGTTGATTCTTATAGCTTGATAATGCATAAAGCTCACATAATGACAGCAGGTTTTATGTGAAGCCATCTTGCTGCCAGCCTGGTTTTATGTGAAGCCATCTTGCTGCCAGCCTTGTTCAGTGCTGCTTTTGTGAATTTCGATGTTGGAATTATGTTGTGTAAAGTTTTCGCGTAATGAGCCCTTCAGTGTTTCTTATTGCTTCTTCTGCATTTACACGACAACAGTCGTAAACGGTGAATATAATTATCGCTAAATACGTCATTTCTGGTTTCCTGTATTTGATCCACTAACTGCTCGCGTCACTACTGTATGTT
>JPKZ01001320.1:120812-168977 GCA_000803305.1 Toxocara canis
GGTAGAGAGATGGAATAGGATCGTGCAGAAATTTTTAGCGCAAAATTTGCCGGGAACTGGAGTCATACACACTGAGAAGTAAGATCTGTTCTCTTCCATGTTGACTTTAAACACGTTCCGACCTGCGAATCCCATAGAATATTTTTCAGGAAACGAGAGTATTGCTCTTGGAGGCAACAAACAGTTTCCGTTCCCCGGTAATGTTTCGTCGCAGATCGCTTACAAAAATATCAGTGTAAGTCTTTTAGTCATTGTTCTTTGTCAATCGAATTTATATGTTTCATTTCTCTAAAACTTTTAACGTATTTAGCGACAGTTGATTTATGTTTATGTGTCTCCTTCATTTATTTATTTTTTTGCTTCATTTCTTTTTCGTCAGTGTTGTCGGCCAACTGTATATTTTGCATCAGTTATTTTATTGTAGCTTTCGGCGTACTATTATTTATTTTTTTTAAATTGTTTTTAATGTTTTCTGCGGCAGTGCAATTTTGCAGACACATTTTACTTGCAAGTGAGATCCAAATGCTTATGCTTCACATTATGATTTTGCTATAACGAATGCACGTGAAATCTGATCAAATGAACTCATGCAACCATACTTTGCACTTCTTCCTAGCATATACCATTTTACTTTAAAATGCAATTTCACAATAAAACAGCCAACATATAAACAGTCGACTAACAAATTTTGTATAATTAAGGTTTGAATCTCTAGCGTTTTATAGTGGAATAGTTTTGTTAAATGTTCAAAGGTTTTCGTTGAAATATATCTCTTGACAAATCACACAGCGAGTTTTGCCGTTTTAAAGAGGTGAAATAAATTCTCGATAGAGTTATGATTTAGCAGAGTGAAGAAGTATAGTGGGACTGTTATCGTCGTAAAAGATGACTTCACCACAGAGGACTCAGTGACTGACTGCCCACATTGATTGCTCTAGATAGTAAGGAATCAGATAGGCTGCCGGAGAAACACATTCTTAGACTTTATTTGAACAACATTTGACATCAGTTTTGGCGAGCATCGAACAAGCAGTTTTGCAAGATGAGTACGTAGAAATGTTGTTTTCCTGTTATCTCTCAAATATTTTTCGACGTTCGTACATGTTTCGGTCGTTGGTCTTTTGTCATTTTCATACGTCTAGCTCAGAGATTGTTTTCAGGCCGAGTCTGAGAATGTTGGGTCTATGCAACCGAAGAAGGATGTTGCTGAAAAGCAGCCGGTCAGTGAACTGAAAGCTGGTGATGTGGGAGAGAAGACAATCGAACTGAAAGCGGTCAACTGCCCAGACTCAATGAAGAAAAGTTAGTAGTGTAGTTTTTAACGCATATTCTTATTCTTTTGCGATTGGAGTCTTATCTTGTTGTGAATATCATTCATGGTTCCTGTAAAACTCCCTAAATCTGCAATAATTGATCGATTTTTGCTATAATTTTTATTTAGCTATAATGGAAAACTGTTTCTATTTTGCTTTTCGCTGTGAGTGTCGGTGACAAATTATTATTCTGTTTTCATTTAGGACAGCTAAATGAGTGTCGCGCATGATGCAGTTGATGGTATTCGCATAAAATTGCGCCTATGAGAAGTGATCATTCAAAACGAATGGATTTTTGTGGTAGGATATAGGGTAGTGCGTATGTGAAAAAGAGATAGGATAAAGAGTTTTCGTACTATTTATTAACGAGATACTTCGAAGTGAAAATGGGCCATGTCAGTTATGAGAGGTGCCAGTCGAGTAGGAGGTAGCAATTTTCAGATATGACGGGTAATTCATGGAGAGTTTAAGCGTGGTTTAGCACCTCACTGATATGATTAATTGGTTTATGGCGACGTAATAACGCAACCAGTTCTAGAGACCATTAGTGCGATCGCATTTTAGGTGGTAGCAATAAACGAGGGCGTGCGGATAGAATTGGTTTTTTTTTCTTTGAAGTCATGTCCCATGAACTCCAGCACATTAGCTTCTCTCAAGAAGACGGAGGATTGGGGAGAGGAGGGGGCTGGAAAGGAAGCGCGAAGTGGCATCACACCTATGGGACTAGGTTTGAGTGGGTACGACATTTTAGAAGAATTATTATTATACAATTATAATTATGTAGTACTTACTCCATCAAAACAGCACAAAAGGCATATGCTTGTCTTCATGTCACATTACCTATTTCATTATTCAAATAATCAGTTGCTGCTTCTTTGGGTTGAGCAGTGACGCCGAATGGTTTCTTGTCGACCAGTGCCAATCTTACTTTATGAGTTTAACGTATAAGTTGTTATAGTATATCCATGGATTGCTGCAGTAAACATACTGTTGAGGAACGAGCTCGATGTTTTTTGGCGCATCTGTTTTAACATTTTTCCAGACTCGAGTATTAGCTAAATGACGAGTATCGCTCCAATACGATATTACCTGAAGACCGTCGATTTTGCATATTTCTTGCTCTGATGAATTACTGCGATGTCTAGATTCAGTGATCCTCAAGGACCCGACAGCTTCTTTTTGTGTGGTCATTTCCCGCAGGATGAAGGCTAATTATTAGTAGCACTAAGCTACGAAATGTTAAAGTGGCAAGTGCTTTAGGAAGAAGAGGTTATATTGCACATAAGTGATGGATGTTGCTGAACATGTTTTATTAAAGTGTTAAAGTGTCTACGACGTGTTAGCTATTGGTCAAGAAGACGGCACCACTTCGTATGGCAGTCCGTTACTCATATATATTCGTTTTCTTTCAAGAACCTTAAATCAAAATCATCCTTAGCCATTTTAGGGAAGGTGCAGTGCTTACTGGCGACTGCTTGAAGAGCCAATTTTCACTCCTAAATGCTCCTCGGTTTTAACAGAGTCTGAAGCCATGGTATTCATCAGTAAGGATTGGTTAGAATGGCTTTCGTGGTATGGTAGTTGCACACGCTATCCGCAGAGAGGATTTGTTTCCTGTACTGACAACTGTGGCAAAAAAAGGTGAGTAGAGGCGACAAAGCAAAGAGCAGAATTGGCATTTCAAAAGGGAGGAGGTTGAATTTGCGGAGGAAAGGGGAGGGTGTGCGAAATTCTGGGGAAGGGGAGGGCTGGTATGAAATTCTGAGAGAGGAGCCAGGGGCTTGCACGAAATTCTATCTGGGAATCAGCCTGTGTCGGGAAAAACGATGTGACGGATGGACGCATTGTTATGGGTAATTCAAGAACGGAGGCGTTGCTGTATGGCATGCGAATGCCTTTCGACCGGTGTCTAATTGCAGAGGTTGGCGAACTGTTCCCCAATCAGAACGTCGACACTCTCTCGGTGCTGAACGTGACGCAGAAAACGAAGAATGACATGAGCGCGTGGAATGCGAATATGGAAATCGAGTGGATGGCAGTATCTTCTGGCGTAAGCTTTTAATTTCTTGAACGGTAGCATTTTACTATGTCAGAAATGTACGTAAATATTGCTGTATTACTGGAAACTGATGGAGTGGATTGGAAGGAGAAGTTTGATATTAAAGTTTGTTCTGATTGTGACTCATCATGTTAACAGAATGACTGGTAGTTTTCGTTTTTTATTGGAGCAGTTATCTTTGGTCTGAAGTACTGATATTTGAAGAAAATGCTGAATTTATTCCGTTGACTGGTGATTGTCGAACTTCATTTCGCAGCCCCAATTATGCGTTTCTTTCCTTTTCTGTCTTGCTAATTGTTTCGGCTTTTAACGTTATACAATGATGTTATGTTGAGCTCCTCCAACCTAACATTATCAACACAATTTTCTCATTAGATTTCTTTAGTTATCCGAGTTTTAGACGATTCATATAATACGGTCCGATACGACAACTCATGCGGTGGCAAAGTTACTAGCCTAGCCCGTTCTGATTATGCAGCCTGTCTTAAATGGTTGCTCACTGTTTACTTTCTGTGCGAGATCCGCATGCAGATTTGAAGCAGCGAATAAGCGTATCGTTTTTTAAAGTGAGAACTGAGTCTTGAACTCGTGCTTATGTTTTTAACGCATTCGCTGAGCTTTGAAATTACTCACCTTTCAGCGAGAGGTCCTTTAAAGAACTCCAGTGCCATACTTCCTTCCGTATTCTTCACCTGCAGTTGCTTTCCACCCATCGCACTATATCCTAGATATTCACTCGTTTTGTGTTTCTTATGTTTTTTTCGGCGGAGACGAAAGTGTGAAATGATTTGCTCAGTATATCTGTCCGCATTACCAAAGCGAACCGCCATACCAGTTTTGTTCTCAGCGTATTATTGTCTTTTTCTACCTCTCCCCCCCCCCCTCCCATCGCTTTTCGAGCGTCCTCCTCTGGCGCAGTGCCATAGTAATTGCGTAAGAAATATTGAAACAGAGTGCAACAAATTTTTTATGCCATTCAGTACATTATGAGCAATCTCCATCCCTCCTTAAAAGTTCCTTTTTTCGCTTTTTGTGTCAATACTTTTGCGGCTTTGGCGAGCGCAGTTGTTGTTTGCGCAGTGATAAATTGTTCCTTACCGGTCTCATAATTTGTGTCAATTTTATTAACATAAGTTGCGTGAGTGGATTGTTTAGCTTAAAATAACGGCGGTTTTATGCTGTAATACCATGAAGTCGTTGTGTTGAGAGACTGTTCATTCATTATACATTGTGAGTTGAGTTGGCGCTTGGGAAATGGTTCCTTTGAACTCCTCAGCTGATAGAGTAATGGACTAGTTGTAGGGCAGCTCGCCCATAAGCGAGTTTGAGGAGGAAGAGGAGGATGTGGGGAGCTCTGGTAAGAATGCATTTTTTTTTTTGCGTTTTCGAATTTTTGGTAACTTCAAGGGCAAAACGAAACCGTTTAGAAAGGTTAGTGACGATGGCCATCATCCCTCCTCTCTTCGAATCGTTATGAGCAGGCCATCCCATTAATAGACCATACTTGAATAGTAATTGTGCTGGTCTGCACTAAACTTTAAAAATCTGCTAGTTGCGCTCAGTTTTGGGCATTGAATATGATAAGCATGCGGGTAATTACTGGCGAATTTTTTGAATGATACCTTGTTTTGCTTCTGATTACAGTTTGTCGATTCGGCGATTGCGGCATGCAATGCACTCAAAAGCTTCGGATATTGGGCCGATTTCATCGACCCATCCTCTGGCAGACCGGTCAGTTTTATTTGTATGTTGTGATACGTCGATTTGTTCATATTGAGCAGGTGGTGTTAAGCACTTGATGATGCAGGTTAGCGGAACAACTAATAATCCTCGCACCTGATATCAGTATCAGTGTTGTGATTTCGAACGCGTCAGATCTTCCTTGCAGATTTCGAATTTCCTTTAATTCGTCAGAATTTTTAAGCATGTCTAGTGTGGACATCAAGAATATCATTGTGATTGGATAAATGATAAACATATAAGAAAAGAAACTAATTCCTAATTCTGGTAGTCGTGACCAACGAAGCGTTTAAGCTGGCCGTCTTACCGACTCTTTTATTGCTGACTTTACTGCTCATAAAACCATTTCAAGAACAAATGACCCTTCTCAGAAAAGCAGAAACACAATGCCCTGTTCCTCACATCTGTCAGAAGCAGTTAAAAAATAGTTGATAAAGTTTGAATAACCGTTTACATTTTTTTGGAACAACTCGAAAAAAAATAAAATTGCTAAATTTATAAAACCTTTCCAAATAGTTTTTTTAACAATGCTAAAAGCTCGTTATTTTGTTTGTTGGTCGAGTCTTACCGAATTGAAGAGCGTTGTTCTTAAAAGCGATTGGTTTAAGTATCTGAGCAAGAGCAATTCGGATGTTACGTTGAATGTGACTGATGATGAATATCGCAGTCTTGGATTCGATATCACCGATATGGGATGCTGCAAGGCGAGTTCCTTTTTTTGAAAGATGAAGGAAAAAGAATGCAGAAAATATCGATGAAATTTTTGCAGTCCTTGTGAAAGCTTTTCTTAGTTAGACATAAATTTTTTTCAGTTCATGCGCTTTTGAGGCATATGTTTTGCTTTAAAGTATAGGTTTTATTTATGGTTGTTGTCATACTGAATGATTTTTTTCAAATGGCAAACTCAAAAGACAACGCTTCTAGAGATTCGCCATTTTCTAAAATATTTCTTTAATAATTATGAGTTGATTTCATGCAATAGGGACTTAATGGATGCTAAATTGACAGGACGAGTATGGTTATCATAAAGCAACGGTTGCTAGCAAGTAGTGTTGATGACACTTGAGAGCCGAAATGGACGGCATTACGGCGTTTGGCTATCGCTGATGGCTTTTTGGCTTTGGCGAGTTATAGTAGGCGCGCACGCAGCAGTAGTGCTCAGAGCAGATAAGCGCGAATGAGTGGACGTTTTGGGTTGGTCAGAAAGAAGAGAGGGGAAATATTAATGCGACTGAAATGTCGAAATGTTTTTGCGAAAAAGAAGGCCGCTGTTCTGATATTCGATAAGCAGTCAGTGTAACGCGTAAAGTGGACTGGAGCCTGATTTCGTTGCTAAATTTGAGAGAGTCATTTTGTCGTGCTGAGTGCAATTTTGGGGATTGTAATTTGTATTTGGATACGTCGCCTCCCCTTTCATCCTCTCCATCCCCCACGCACCTCTTCGTCTGTTTTCCTTCGTTATTACTGTGCCAGTAATAACAGATGACAAGGAATGAGGGTTCGTTGATAAGAGTCACTAAGAAACAGCTATCGTATTTACCTACAGGTATGCGCAGTATCACGCTGATAGCGTTTCCTGTTCGTAACCAACCAGCCTGGTGATTTCGTATAAGAACGAGACGCTAACGAAGGTTATGAGTGAGGTGATGGTGAAGAGGAAATCTCTTAGTTAGCTAAAGGAGAAAACGTGGATGTGGCGATTGTAACGCTTCCGGTTCAAGTTTCATATTTGGTTGACTGATTGTAGATCGATTTATTTTTGTGTTTGGTGTGTGGACTTTCGGCGTGAAGTATTAAGGCTGTATGAGCTATCGCAGTAAAACCGGGTTGATGTGATCGCAGATGAAAAAGGCTTCTATAGGCTTCGATTTGCAGTGACAATTTTCAACTCTGAAGAAATTGTGCAACCCGCTGAGCCGTCCTATGTTTTTTTTGGTGATGTTACTTCTTGCAGATTTTGGCGCATAAGATCTGGGGCAAAATGGTATTCGTTGGAACGATCTTCACTAACGCGCCGGTCGATTCGCCAGCCGTGAACGCTATTCTAGAGAGAGTTAACGGCGAGTGAATTTTTGCCAGCAGGGTGCTTACGCCAATCTCGACCTTGTTACACCATCGGCATTCTCCTCCTCCGGGTTATGGTCCCCTTCATTTTCTCCACTCCCTTCTTCTCAAACTGTCTCTAACACCTCTCCATTGGTTGACGGTCAATTTTACGTCGAATTTTTGTATATATCCGGGAATTATAGAAAACGACTTTCGTAAGATGCTCGAATGATATGAGTTTAAATACTCGCAAACGAGGATTTCCGGAGACCAGTGGGATTCTTGCTTTTTAACTTATTTCCAGTTATTTGTGACCTCATCTTATCTAGGTTTAAGCTCGGGTTTTTAGACAAGCTTCCTTGGATTTTTGCGCTGATTGCACAGTTCTTGTGCGTTATCTTCCGCATGCAACTGTTTCCTCCCTTATAAACCTACTTTATACTGAGCTTTTAATATCCATCCTCTTTCCTTGATTTTGTGGTTCCCAATTTTTTCCTTCTCGAGCCTTTTTCTTTTTTTACGGTCTTTGTCGAATATTTTTATGGCATTTTATTTGTGCTGTGTCTTGCACATCCCATTTTCATGTAATAACACGTTTGATAGTATAGATAAATGGAACCGTTCAACTGCGGTGCGACAACGATAATGAGCACTTTGTATTGTTTTGGTGCTTTGCAAATGGTTGGTGATATTCGTCAACTAGAATGCAACCAGTTTTATGCGTTTTTAAAAATGCCTTCGAGGCCGCTGTAGCTCATCCGCATATCGGCCTTGCTGTTTTACTAGTTTTAATTTAATTTATAGTTGCCCGGTGAGAGAGACCTGCATTTTAGTTTCTGACTCAAATAAAGTGTTCCTATGTTGTGGAAGTTGTTTTCCTTTCACTTGTAATCTTCGTAACGTTTCGCACCGCTCATGGTATGAGAAGGAACAAAAAGCAGCACGGAAAGGAGCAGGAGCGGGCTTTTTATCGCAAAACTTGGTCGATGAAAATTAATGTTGTGATAATTTATTCCAAAAATTTCGATCTGTTTATTTGATAATAATGAGAACGTTTATTTGCAAAGGACGGCATTTTTTATATCAGATGTTTTTTAGCTGACATGTATGTAGTTGCTTGGGTGAACTGGAATAGGCTGAAGGGAAGCGCAGACCGCTTGTCATATTTGAATTAGAATGATCGATTACTTCTGCTGTTGTTCTCTGGGAAAGTTTGGGGGAGAGGGTGGGGGAAGGGGGACTTATTCGAGCTGCTAAGAGGTGAACTTCAAGCATTTGTGGGTTTATTGTGGTTCCACGTATATACTGAACCAATATTTATTGATTTGAATCCAGCTCGGCTTGCGTGAAACATTCGAATGTGCAATGAATGAGCATTGCCCCATTAATATCGATTAGTATACGTACGTGCTGCCGCTAGCTAAGTGGAATTTATTTTGCTATCATTATTTATCATTATTTGCTATCATTTATTTGCTATCATTTGCTATCATTATTGCTATCATTATTTGCTATCATATCACATATAGTGAAAATGGTTCATCAGACACCCCTTACTGAAACACGAAACGGTAAAAATCTGTCCCATTATTCCTCAGAATCGACAATTTGTTAAAATCATAACGCAAATTATCAACCAGAGGTGGCCCACCATGAGTGCCTCGCCCGTTCGCGGCACCAACCTATGCGAATCGAAGCTGTCCGAGCAGCGTTCACTTTCAGTTTACAGCTAATTACTCTCTTTGTTCAATCACAGTCATAAATCATCGTAAGAATATTGCAAGCGAAACGATAAGAAAAAAAACAAAACAAAAACATATGGTCATCTACCTTTGTCATCGCTGAGGACGACAATGCGTTCGACAGTGTAGCTCACTGATATGTATAGCTGAACGATCCCTCACTTGGCGGCATCAACAAGATTGGGATATGAAACGGTTAAGCGATGTTCTGCTGACGATCAGCAGAAGCAAAGGAGAAAATTGTGCGTATTTGCTCTGGTTGATCACATAAAGCGACCACAGCTTTCATGGAAGTGATTCTCTGGAATGGAAGTTCTAATAATTGAAAGCATAAATGACTTTCATCACTGCAACTGCCGTTCGCCAACACAACAAAGTAATGCTGCTCGCCAGAATATCGCCCCCTACGAACACGAGTCAATTTGCTAAAAGCAGAAAAGTAAATATTCCAAAATATCTAAATTGGTCGTTCCTGCCTCATTAAATCCGCCGACGGAAGCGTACAGCGAATCTCGTTTCAGTACAGTCTGCTTCTCGAATTCCTCCTTCTACCTGCGAGAGATGACGGTTCGCATAAGCTTTCTCCCTTCAAGTTTTGTTCCCCTTCCCGCTCTGAACACAACACTTCGAAGAAATTCTCCTTAAATTCTATCCTTTGTCAAATGGATCCTCTCCCCGCTCCTCTGCAGAAAAGATTTGCCTAAGCCTATTCCTTACAATATGACCGCCGTAGACAACGTGCCGCACGACCTTGTGAAGAAGACCTATCACCGGGATTCATAGTTACTGTTATTGGTGTGAATCGTTATCCCGCTAATATTCAGCCAATCATAATCACTTCAGCCATGATGCGACTTAAGCGTCGTATGGTGGACATGAAGTCAGCATGTTCACACAGACATGTATGCACTATAGCTATCCCGTTAATAACTGTTAATAAAGGCTGCTTCCAATCGCCACAGCGAATATCTAATGTCATGAGGCATGCTGTTTTTCCGTCAGTGCAACCTTCATACAAGAGAATATGACTTCCATGAAGGCTCTGACCTTTCTATGTAATCAACCGAAGCAAACACCCAGAATTATCCCCATCCAGAATTCTCCTCCACTGTCTCCGGGAACCATAACAGTTGAACTTGTTTGAGAAGGCTCGGTTTGAGTCGGATGGGAGGCTCATGCGAAGTGACTTCTCGAAAGAGGGGGAACAAATCCAAGACATGGATGACCGGATTTACAATTTTCTTTGAAACATCATCTTCAAGAGAATTAAATTCGGAATGGGAACTATCGAAATAGTGAATATCGAGTTATATGACTCAAATTTGACGTAATAAACCTACCTTGAAAAAAAAATGAGGCCGAAAAACGAGAGAGAGAGAATCTTTATTTACAATAAAGAAAGCATGTAACAACGCATCCAGAAAAAAAAATACACGAAAGCTATAATATATTCATAATTATAAACACTGCAATTAACCATGCGTTTAAATACCCATAGACATTGATGAGAGTAGAAAAACAAGAGATCATAAGCAATGGGCATGTGGGAATGCATAATAACAGTCGATAATGAATTACAGCCGGCAAGCAGCAGGTATTGTCGTTAGATCACACTGCTCCAAGCGTCGCTTAAAACAAGACAAATTACCAGCCATAACGACATCACATGGCAAGGAGTTCCAGATAGGTACAACACGAAAAGCGAAAGAGTTAAGCACATCAGTTCGACTCGTTGTCTTCCTTTCGATTTGCAGAGGGTGAAACCTCGAGCGTGATGCAAACTTTGTAAAAGAAAAAATGCTCTTGAACGGAATTCCCGAAAAACCTTTAACAATCTTAAAACATAAATGTAGGTCGAACTGAGTTCTTCTATACCACAGAGGTTTCAAATCAAAAATGCGAAGTCGCTGCTCATAATTGAGCTGGAACGGTAAACGAAAAGCTTTCCTAAAAGCCATCTTAGTAAATCGTCGTTGAACTCTTTCGATCATTTCGATATCCCTTTTCACAGACGGGGACCAGACCTGAGTACAGTATTCTAAGATGGGGCGACAGTAAGCAACGAAGGCTTTCCGATAACTTTCAACGCTACTGTATTGCACAGCGCGCAGAATGTAGTTCGCTACTTGAGCAGCTCTCCGCGAAACTTCAACACAGTGATTATGCCAATTGAGGTCGGAACTCACATAAACACCTAGATCCTTCATCACTTCCTTTGCAGGAAGATCGAAACCGCATAAATGTAGAGGGCATTCAGTCGAGAAATTTAAATGCAGGGCAAAACATTTCTCAGGGGATATATCAAGTTGCCATAGCTGTGACCACTGTTCCAGTGAAATCATGTCCTGACGTAGCACATTGTAATCGAACTGGGGATCTGTAATAGGTCTGTATATCTTCACATCATCAGCATAGAGCTTACAGCAACTTAGCAAGCTCTTTGGAAGGTCATTGACATAAAGCAAAAATAATAGCGGCCCTAGAATGCTACCTTGAGGCACCCCACTGAGCACAAAATGAGAAGAAGACAAGGCATTCCCGACTTTCACTCTAAAACTGCGTCCACATAAAAAGTTTTTTAACCAAGTTAGGACACTGCCACCTATTCCTTAGGCGTTCAACTTCAGCAGTAGCTTTGGATGGGTCACCGAGTCAAACGCCTTGGCGAAGTCAATATAGACCACATCTGTTTGGAAACCGTTATTGAGACCAGCATACCAGTCGCAGCAGGATGTTAACAGCTGCGTGAGCGTAGATTTTCCTTTCAGAAAACCATGCTGGTTATCGCTGATAATGTTAGACAGACTAAGGTGACTCAGTATTGATTTTCTTAGAACAATTTCAAGCACCTTGCAAAATGATGAGGTAAGACTAATGGGACGGTAGTTGGAAACACGGTTTAGGGGGGGCTTTTTCGGTAACGGTATTACTATCACAGTTTTCCACGCATTCGGAACGATGCCCAGTGCAATACTACGTTTGAATAGAATACATAAGGGGTAACGAGCTTTAAAGAAGTAATCGTGCGTCAACGACCAAAAAAAGGTTACGGTCTTCTGTATGAGAAGGGATAGATTAGATTAGTACTCCATGCTTTGCGCTGTTGGATATTAGACAAATGCCCAAAGCGATTGTCTGGGCGGGAAAATTCAAAATCTCAAATCGCTTCATAGTTTTTGTTTGGCAACTGTTAGCGTCATTTTCGTTTTTATTTTTTCAGCTTGTGATAGAGGAAATTTGATGCCACGAGTGGATGACGGTACAGGTGTTTGTTTAAGTGATACGGAAAATGGTGTTCGAAGTGATATAAGAGTGTAGAGCATGACAGCACTTAAATGAAACGCAATTCATAGTATGGAGTGAATGAAGTAGTTGTTATAGTTTCGGACAGAGTCCCCGGAACTATCAGCTTCGTAGAGGGTGGGTTCGGTAGAAGTAGAGTTACGTAGACTCGGCTGGTGGGCTTGGAATTCAAGCTTGATATTTTTAGTTGCAAAGTTGTTGTCTTATTTTACGCGAATTTGTTGTGCCCGCTACAGTCTTCTTGCAACTTTTTTTTCTGCGTTCACTGGTTGACCTTCTTAGTGCAAAAGGTATACGAGGTCAAAGGATTCAAGATTTTTCATATACAGATTTGTCATATAAACAATAAGCTTCATTCATTTTTTTTCACTTGAACCGGTTGGTCCGTTCAGCGCACGTTTTGAAGTTAGTGTGACGTCAGTTCTAGAGGAGTGCCATGTGATCTGTTCAGTCATAATGAGAATGCTGTCCATATCGAAGTGTTGACAAAATTCAGTGCCACCATTGTGTAAAAATGTTGCAGGTCAACACATACCATAAAAATCAGAGCAACGTCATGGTTCGAGCAGCGATTAGAAAGGACGACTGCCTAAGGTAGCAAATATTGTTCTCAGTTTTGAGTGCAGATTATATTTGAGTATATCTTATTGGGGTCCTTCAACAAGGCAGTCTTTGAATGTAGAGTTATAAAACTGGACAAGCAAAGTCTAACAGCAATGTGACTACCTATACCAAGTTTCGAATCGACAAATCGGTCTGGAGGGAGAGGAATGAGGGAGGGGGAAGAGGTGAGTGCTTGCAAATGGTTGGCTCGCGAAATATATTCAGGCGATCAAATTTTTAGCTGATGATGTGTCTGATCGCTCATTTCAGTAAAAATGTGGGTGCATCATTCGGCGCGTTTTATCCTTTTTAACAATTTCTAGGATTGTTTATTATAACGAAAACAAACTGTGGAAATGCATACCGCTCCAACCATGGGAACCGCTTCGCACTTTTTGTTGTTCTCTCAGGGAGGTGATTACGGAATGGTCCTTTTTTCGAGTTATGTGTCGTCTTTTTGTTCATTCGTGCAATAGTTCCATTTCATGACCAGAAAAGCCGATGGCAGTAAAACACTGGCTAACAACATATGGGGGAACCAAAATAGTTTAGATTGGATGTGCAGCTTTAGGTGGTGGCGTTTGCTAACATCCGCGTTGGAGGTGGAAAGGGTATTAGCGCTTATCTGCGTGTACACGCCAGTGGAAGTGAAAAATTTAAGTTGGTGAACGATTGTTCCCGGAGTGAGTGCTGTAGTGCGTTTTGGTGCTTGGCCTCAAGTATACTTCGCATCGCATTTAAAGCGATATAATGCGACGCTTCCTCTCTGTAAACGCTTCCTTTTCATGACGTCTTTCAGATAAGAACGGCGGCAAGAAATTATTGCCATAGTCAGTGCTGGAGTGGCTGAAGTGCTGTAACAGCAGTTGTCTAGTTGGCTCGATAATTTGGGCGGGGCGTGCAGCTGTTGATTTCGGGCCATGTACTGCGTATTGTATGGAATTTGCAAGAGCTCAGCTGCGTCAATTGAAAGCCATTGTAACAGATAAAATCGATCCGACACCATGATTGTTTACAGTGATTTATGACCCACACCTGTCTTGCAAAGTCCTGTCGACGGTTCTGAGTGCTGATTTCCAGAAAGAAGCTGATGAGCGGTGGTATTGCGAAAGAGACAAAATTGACAGCGATCGAGAAGAGACGCAGAATGATTGAAGCCGGTCGAAAATATGCGTTAGTTGGTTTCTTTTTGACAATATCTGACCGGATGGCAGTCTAAACAGTTATTAGCGATTCCCAGGTAAAATTGTTCCGCATGGTGATTGATACGAACTAGAGGCATGATTGTATAGGCAGAAGAGCTCATGCATAAAGACGCTTAGAGTGAAAAGAGATGGACGTCGCAAACTTTTTCGAAGCCGCGGTATTGAATGGAAGCAGAATAGGTTTTGCGGTTTCTCGCTCAACTTCCTTTTCCGCTGTTCCTGAAATTTTCCATGGAAGAATGCTTTAGTTGCTAGGTGGTGTGACTTAGGGATTACTGTGGAAGTCAAGTTTGGCTAAGCACTTAGCCGTTCCGAGAATGCGCCAACGTTGAATGTAAAATTTCAGTACACTGAACGGAATCGCTCTCCATTCGAATGCCATCAGTAAGCAGCCTACGCATTTCAAAGAGGGGAACGTGGAGCTGGTGGCTCCTTCTGCGTTAGCAAACCAGACGCAAGCTCTTGGAGGTTTGAAGGATATGGTCCAAGTCGAAAAAGAACTTGAGTGTGAACCGAAGAGCGTGAGAAAGTCCGTCTTACAGCACAAGCCTCCTCACTTTCTCGTATGTGATGTTCTTCATCCCACAAACTCAGACGCAAGCTCTTGGAGGTTTGAAGGATATGGTCCAAGTCGAAAAAGAACTTGAGTGTGAACCGAAGAGCGTGAGAAAGTCCGTCTTACAGCACAAGCCTCCTCACTTTCTCGTATGTGATGTTCTTCATCCCACAAACTTCTTTCATATATTATGCACGTAATGTCCATCGCATTTTTCGTAGACCTTTACTTGGGTCTGTAAACTATTCAAATGTTCAGCGAATATTTGAATCCCGAAGTATTTATGTGCCCCCGTTTTGTTTTTGTTGTTCGCTCAAAACATGTCGTTTACAACAAGAAACGTTGTTGTTAATCATATCTTTGCGTGATTCTGCTCTCACTTTTTTTTGTTGTCCTGAACTCGCAGAACACCACTGATTTCCTTTTCAGTTCCTCGGCATAGACGGAGAGGGGGAAACGTCCATTTGCTGCAATCATTTAATTATCGATAAATCACGGAAATGTAATGGTGCAGCGATGTAGACGTTATGCAGTTGTGAATGCCGTCATAAGTAGAATACTGGCAGGTGGACGTTCATTATCGATAATATTCGGAGACTTTTCTGTAGCCATCGATTGCGTTGATCTCAGTTCCTTTTCTTCATCCACTTAGTGAATATGTATAAAGCGTTTAGATTTAATTTCTCGTTAATATGCCATCATTTAATTGCCTAGTTGGATTATGTGCTTTCATCAGGTTGCTCGTCGACAGCTATCGCAACTGTTTTTTTAGGGGTAATGGATAATTTATTGAAAACTAGGATTGGTTTTTAAAGCTCACAACCAGCCGTTTTGACACCCACCATATGTGCAAGTTGATTGCAAATAAATGATTAATGAAAATAACTTCCAGCACTTGATGCCTCCATGTCGATCTTCGGCTCGCGACTCGAAAAAAAATTCAAATCTTGCTAACAAACAGTTCTCGCTGAATGTGCCGTTCGAAAAAGATGTGCGCTCCTTGCATGATATTATCAATGGAAAACCGATCGCTGGGATCATCGAAAGGCCTTCCTATTGCGTTTGTTGTTTTTTAATGGTTTTTTTCGTTAGAGGGATTGGTATTGAAAAGCAACTAGGATAATGCTGTGTACGCATCTGGTCATGAAAGGGGGAGGCAGTGCGAGGCAAAGGAAACTGGAAGGGGAAAGCAGTCATCTGGAAGTGCTGGGATATTTTGAGTGCAGATGAAATCGCTCGTTTTCAAAGGACTTAGTTTTCTCGATTGAGTGCTACTCCATCCCCCCCTTCCTCCCGCTCCCACTATCAAAAATAATGCCATAGGAAAGTAGCGTCTAGGACATGTATTTCATGTTGAAGCAAGCAGTACAATAAAGTATAGTCCAATGTATCTTAAAGAATGTGTAGTGCAAACAACACGTTGCCCACTTTTGATGATACAGCGCAAAATGGAGTAGGGTTGTTTGTTTTAGCGTGCGCGTGAGCGTCCTTCTCTCTTCCCGAATGGAATCAACCCGCTGGACGAGGCGTCGACCGCAAGGTATCATCGTCTTCCGCAGTCACAGAGATCACCCAAGGAACTGAAAACGTTTTCCGCATTCGTACGCCCATTAGCATGTGCAACAAATGCTTCGCCATCGCAGACGCCGTCCTCATCGAACGTCAAACTCACTTGCAAAAAGACCCCGGCGAGTGTTTTGGTTAAAGTGCTATCAAAGTGAAAATTGCAGCATTGTTTTTACCAATTGTAGCCCTTCCAAGTACAGCCATCTAACGATGTCTTTTCTTATATAAAAGGAGAAATTGCCCTACGCTGAAAGTAATTATAAGGCGAATTCTCGCCATTCTGAGATAAAATTGCCGGCCAAAAAATGGGGTATTGTTGGCAGCAGCTTTTACTCTAACAACTCCTTAACAGTTGGACGGCATGGCAACACGTCAGCAGTACCTTAACAGTCAGCATCTTGAGTCAACCAGAAACTTCGGTTGTTTATCGCATGCGTTTCGCTTTTATGACCTGTTTATATGTGCGTAAATGCTTCATTACTTGAATTTATTTTTGCAAAAATTTTGTTCTTTTCATCGTTACGAATTGTTCGCAAAGATGCGGCTTACGAAAGTTTACGTTATAAAAAAACATTCATGGCGGTGTAAATCACCGTGCATAAATGATTACGAGACTGAGTAGCGTTTAGTATTAGAGTCGCTAATTGTTGCTGCATTCTTGAGTCATTTCGGCAACCGACTGCACTGACTGTGTTTAAAGAATTTTCTAAGGAATCCGTTATTTGAATGTCTTTGCGAGAAGGCGGTGAAGGATATTCGTTGCCCTAAAAATGCGAACATCTTTGTGTGTTACATCTCGTCTTCAATTTGAACCTCATGACGGAATGTTGAAAAGAAAAACAGATTTATCACGGTTCCACTGGCAAAGTAAGCATTGTCATGACTCCGTAGTAATGTTTGAAATCCATATTTACACTAGGTTCCTTTAATACTCTGGAAGTAGAAGTGCGTTTTTAAAATACATAGGCATAGGACGGCAAGCTTTTTAGCCGAACTGGCCTGTAATGCTAGATTTAGGTAGGATGCTGATACGTACAAGTTCTGAACTCATTTAAGATTGATATGTTGTTTTTGAAAGTCCAGTTAAAGGTGCGTCTTTGTTTCAAAATGTTTTGAGCCAAGTTTTGATGATCGGTTCGTTGCATTTATCCATAGTAAGGCGTACTGGGCGTTAGTGCGAGGTTTTTTTTGCAGAAGTCGGTTCACTTCAGCGACAAAATAACTTTTCGAAGTCCACCACTATCATGTCTCGAAAAACTTCCTCAGGTAAGTCCTGTTTTCTGGTTTCAATGGAAATAGTTATAAACAGGTATTGCGTGGAGGTCTTGTTGGGACGTGCAAGCCGCTGATACTAGCCAGTAGGTCCGTAACCAGGATTGGTCGTCGACGAGGGAAGGGACTGAAATATTCATGTGACCATAAGTCGAGAAGAAAGCATCGCAAGATAAAATAGAGTATTTGAGCATCTCAGAGCGAGCCTTATCGACTGCATATATTCTCGTTCAAAAATTCGAGAAAGTTGTTCAATTTATTTCGGAAATATTCCCTTGGCGGCGGTCATTATGGATGCCCCATTGTTTGCAAGCGCAATGTTGCCCATGTGCAAAATGCCACCAGGATAGCGGATTCGAATCCGCTTCCCCTTGCTTAGAGCCGATAGCTTTAACCATTAGGCGGCAACAAACATATATCTTCCACGCCGAAGTGCAGTTGAAACCTCGAAAAAAAACTTTACGAACAATAACGTTGCACATTCAACCCGACTCTTGATGAGTGAGGGGTGCCTTAGTTCCCCGCCGATTGGAAAGAGGTAGGGAGGAGGAGGAGAAGACGCCTCCCAGCTACTTATCTTCTTCTTCCGCTTCCATTTCTGACCTCTGTTTTGGTTTGATTTCATTAATGACCGTGCTGAACTAGTGTAAATCGTTTGATTGCATTATTTGAAAGGAATTGAAGAAGCAGATTGCAGTGTATAAGATACCTATAAATTGGGTCAAAATAAATTTTGGTACTGAATGGGCCAGAATAAATCCTTATCGGAATTTGGTATTGTGCACACTTAGAAGGGCTTATGAAATTGTTTGCCCGATGTTTCCTACTCAGATGAAATTTTTATTTTGAGGCTGACGAGTAGGGGGCTTTCGAAAAGAATCCTGTCATTGCAAAAGTGCATTTGCAGCACTGGAATGCAGTGTATTTGCAATTGTGCAAAAGTTGTGTTTAAAGTAGCAAGTGTAGTAATTAGTCTTCTCAAGCGTGCTAACATCAAGGGCTTTGAATAGAAGCTTGTAATAGGACGCTTACATTATTGAGGTTTGTAATAGCTGTGACAGTAGCAGCAAAGGACTTAAATTGAATCGGAGGCTCTATTCTTCGTTTTTTTTTTGACATATGGATCAGTAATTCCACTTAAGTTGCCCGAAGTATTAAACCTTAACGTAAGCGACTCGGAACTGGACGCACAATTATCCGAGCTACCGTCTGGCATTATATCGAGGCTCAACGACGCCCTGCAACGAATCCATACCGAACGGTACATTCCTTTTTCGTTTTTCCTTCTCTGTTGGTCTATGAGTGGTATTTCTTAAATCGCTTCTGATAAATTTTGAACATATCCGATCTTATTCGTCGGAATTTTACCTACATCTGCGGTGAAGTAAGTAAAGGCAGTCATTGTCGAAAATATCGGAAACTTTATAACGTCTTCTGCAAAATATGCCCAAATGAGGAGATGATAGCACAGGACGTAAGCTCATGTTTTTTCTTTGCAGGTTTTCTTGCTGAGAGAAGATTTTTATCTTGACATATGGATCAGTAATTCCACTTAAGTTGCCCGAAGTATTAAACCTTAACGTAAGCGACTCGGAACTGGACGCACAATTATCCGAGCTACCGTCTGGCATTATATCGAGGCTCAACGACGCCCTGCAACGAATCCATACCGAACGGTACATTCCTTTTTCGTTTTTCCTTCTCTGTTGGTCTATGAGTGGTATTTCTTAAATCGCTTCTGATAAATTTTGAACATATCCGATCTTATTCGTCGGAATTTTACCTACATCTGCGGTGAAGTAAGTAAAGGCAGTCATTGTCGAAAATATCGGAAACTTTATAACGTCTTCTGCAAAATATGCCCAAATGAGGAGATGATAGCACAAGACGTAAGCTGATGTTTTTTCTTTGCAGGTTTTCTTGCTGAGAGAAGATTTTTATCTTCGCAGACAAAAGTTTTGACGTAAAAACTATTGAATCCCGTTTCGTAACAGACATACCCTCTGTTTTCAGACTTGCTGTCCGCATTTTTCCCTCATTCACTTTAAAGCCGTATTTTATACAAGCCTTTTTTATTTATTTTCAAGCTTTTGCAAAAAGATTGGAATAGCTGGCTGAATCCGAAGATCTGGTAAGTCAGATTAAGTCAACAATGATTCGGAACGCAATAGTGCTGGAAACACTTAAATTTTTCATCTTGCCGGCGGTATCTGAGTAATTACTCTCTCACAATGTACGCATCGCTGCCAGGCTTAGCCAGTTTTCTTTCCAGAATAGAAATTTATGTTTCTTTCAAGAATTTCTGTTTCAAGGAAAAATTTCTGGCATATGAAGAATTCTCTTTGTAAAGTTAGAACCTTTTGCAAAAACAATGAATAAATTTTCTGCAAGCAAGGAAACGTTTGCTCTTGCAGAGTGCACTTATTGATGTTCTGAATTATGACTCGACAAAATAATGGAGTGCAGGCTGCAGTAGCGCAGTAATTTTGCTTCACGATAAGGAGTGAAGCCATTCTGAAGACAAGAACGGAAGGGGCCTCTTCATCTTCTCGATTGAACATATCAAAACAATGGGGAGGCGCGCCAACTTATAATACGAGAAGCGCTCTTAAAGTTTAGTGCGTCGCACCAGTCGATTACATGAGCGATCAACAAATAATATGATTCGCCTGATGATGCACTGATATTCTCACTAGACCTGCCGCAAAAATTGTGCGTCAGAAATTCTTAGTGTAATGTGTGGCGTAGAGAAGACCAGTAATGAGCGCAAATTCTTTTATTGGTGGAGTGTTTCGAATGCGGATTCAGCAGTTAGTTTCGCTGTATGCGGAAGGAGTCGAATACTGCATGATTCGTTTAGTTTTCAGAAGTGCCAGAAATAGTGAGAGAGGCGACAGGTTGGGGTCAGAAGAATCAACACCAACCGAAGAGGGGAGTGCTGAATGTCTAGCGCGAAAACGTGGTCGTCCGAAACGGCAGACACGATCTGTGAAGGCGGATGAATTATACCCGTGGTCAGCAGTCAAAGTTGGGAATGTTGCGGAGGAGGAACGTAGTTGTGATCCAACTAGGAGGATTACTCGTTCTACGGGAATTGCACAAGCGCGGCCTTCAGTTCTGCCGAGGAGCACAAAATCACATAGAGCGCTATGGCAAGTCGACGCTGCTTAAATGTGTAGCAAGTTTTGCTTTTTAAATGCAAATGGAGAATGATGTGACAAGAGGGGCTGATACGTAAAAGGATGAAATCAGTTTCTGAATTTCGGCGAAATAGGTGAGGGTGGTTTAGGTTACGAATATAATTTATAAAACGTATCGCCACTTTCGCATTTGCTTGTGGTGGTCTCAGTGAACACAGCTAACAGAAATTTGCGCTGTACTTTGCCACTAACATTTTTATATGCTCTCTTGCTTTCTAATGGTGCTGTTTTCTTTCTTCAATGTGGCTTTTGTGGTACTTTTATCGTTTAAGGCATCGCCATTTTATCGTCGGAAGCCGTGCGCAAAATGCGAATGCACAGTCGTAATCACATCGTTTTAACGAAATAGACAAATCAGTTCAACGCTTATATTCACCACAGTTTTTTTAAAATTTTAAACAAATTGGATGCTTACCGCTCTACGTAAGAAGTCTTACTGTTGGCCTCTTAAACAGTAAAAGTACCGTTTTTATCGCTGATGACATCTCACTTAGTGTTGACATTTATCTCTGCGAGGCAGTTGTGATCGCTGAAAGCACCGCTGTTTATGGGGGAGGGGAGGGAAGGATATTCAAGCAAACCATGTCACTGTGTTGGTTGGACTGGCTTTTCATAAGGAAGAGCGTTTGGCAGAAAAACCAAAAGGAAAGCAGTGAGGAGATTAAAAGATTCCTGGCTGGCCAAGGACTGAGAAGTTATCAGAATTCAAAAGAAGGATATGTTGATTGAATGAATGAGTAGTCTTTATTCACATGAATACAGGCGACAGTGAGATGTATAGCAAAACGACTCCGACGTAAATGCAACTGTACGAGCACACGTTGACATGAATTGCACACAATTTACCTGGAAGAATCAGTAGCAATCAGCGAAGAAGAGTAAAAAAATGCGTTTTACATATGCACATAAAAGAAGCAAAACCGACCGGCATGTAGGTGGGTCTTACAAGCAGTCATAAGGGGCTTAGCAAGTTAAATGAGTAATCGTCTTGAGGTCATACGAGTTAAGACGGCTTGTGAACATAAGGTTCTGCGCTTCAGCGATTTAACGAGGGTGTTTATTCAAAATACGGTAACTTTCAACTGGTAGCTGTAGGGGATACCGTTCACAGAACAGGTTTTGCGCGCTAATTGATAACGACGGGGTCTACGCTCACGCTAATAGAGAAGAATGAATAGATTTTCAGAGGTTTATCAGAAAAACCTCTGACGGTTTCGAAACAGGACTAGGTCAAGCTTGAGTCGGCGATACTGCAACGGTTCGAGGTCAAATACTCTCAACCTAGCCTCATAATGAGGTGTATAGAGCTCCGTGAACAATTTACGAAATGCTGTATGGGTATGGGTATAATATTGTTGCACATTTATCAGTAGTTTCAAAATCACTCATTAGGTATGATGACCATGTCTGAGCGCGGTGTTCTATAGTGGGGCCGGCAGTGCACACGCAGTATTCGCCTTACGGCATTGTTCAATGCATCTATATTGCAGTGCACACAGAATACAGTCAGACACGCAGCTACTTCAATGCAGTGGAAATTCCAGCGCAAATTTGAACAAATCTTGACTCCAAGTTCGCAAATCCCATCATCAGCAAATGGCGAGATTGTTTTCCAACCATAGGGAGCACTCGCCATGATAATTTATATGAAAAGTCCGGCATATAAATATAAATTCTCAAGATGCCAAGATTTTGATCGCTCTTCGAACGAATAACCATCCGTTTGTATGATCTGAAAATCGATACCAGAGTCTTGAAAAGGGCAATACATTTTTTGGGTCATCTGTAAATAATTTGCAAGCGCTAGACAAATATGAACGACACCGGACCGTTTACACGAATCGTTTAAGTACAACATGGACAACAACGAGCCAAGTTAAAAGGGGTTGATGCGGAAAGGGATAACTGCTGTAAGTTTTGCGATCCCCATTCTTAAATGTTTTGCATATCATTTGTGAATATCTTTTAATGTAGGGCTTCATTGACGTTGATATCTGCCATCAGTATTTTGTTTTGTTCACTCTATCAACTATATATCTTATATCGTCCTGTAAATATTTCTCACTCAGATTATCAGTTTTCAGTTTAGCAGTGTGATGTTGGTTGTGTTGTACTTTTCTCAATTTAGAATCAGAAATTTGCTGCCTGAGTGAATATTATTCCACCGATGTTCAACTGGTGCAAGTGATGATCCTTGATTATCGTTTCGCTTTTACGTCGAAGAATTGTGTCCTATTTCTATGTTGTCAGCAGCAAGTTTTAAAACTTTAATTTTCGTGGAAAGTTATTGCGGTTGTATGTAATAGTCAAATAAATCGATGTTAATCACGGCATTCTCTTGGGGCGATGGAAACAATAAATCTTTTTGTTTTTTTCTTGGGGGGGGGGGGGGGGGGGGGGGGGGGGGGGGGGGGGGGGGGGGGGGGGGGGGGGGGGGGGGGGGGGGGGGGGGGGGGGGGGGGGGGGGGGGTTTGAGCAAAATGCATAGGAGGGAGAAATATGTTAAATCTATATGCGCTAATGGTCTCGTTCATTGTGTCATGACCAGAGGGGCCTAGAAATGAATTTGGTTTTCATCTGGCATATAATTCCAAGTCGTTGAGTGCGCCGAATTTTCATTTCATTTCGCTGTTCTCGACCCAACTTAAAGGAAAGGTAGGGTGCTGCTATGCTGAAACGAGGCATAATCGGCAAATAGTAGGCTTTTAAGGACAACCAGTTGTCGATCTTCTGCGACGATACGTCACCACGTTTCGTGACGTGTATTTGCATTCTCGACTACGACACAGTTGCAGTCGGCGATCGGTTCGGCAGTATTGCTGTCGTAAGTTTAATTTTTTTTTTTTGTGGGGGGGGGGGGGGAGAGAGAGGAGAGGAGGGGAGGGAGAGACGGAGAATTAGGAGTAGAACGATTTGCGATGTAGCGAAAGTGTTGGATAATGCTGGAAACGGTTCATTACTATTTTGCAAGTTTTCTTGGGTACTAGGGTCACAGGGAGCGCTTCAGCGGCAGCCGCCTATTAAAACTGTATGTCTTCGTCATCAGATTTGCGCAATTGTTGCTCGTTGCGATCTCCGAAGCTTGGAAGAAAAAACGGTTGGTTGGAACTGTGCAGAAGATTGCTGGATTGAAGGGAGATTGTTGTCCGCATTGTTTTTGAGCTGTTCACTGGATGAGAGTAAGCACAAAGACTGTACAGCAGAGCAAACGAATTGTCTGTTTTTGCCCGCATCGTACGTAGCCCTACTTCAAAGCGATCGTTGTAATTTCCTTGGTCTGAATTCGTCACGAGCGATTGACGACGATCCGTTTTGCAGGACCCACGGGCTCCGCTCCTTCGTCCATCCTTCTGCAACTGTACCAGCCAAGTGGCATTCGAACACAGTTGGGCAGCTGCCAAAACGCTGAGAAATCTGCTTAGGAGGTGGACACTTTTGGTAGTTGGATGAAGGGTATTCGATGTTGCCTGGCAGCGTCCAAGTGGACCATTTGTCGTTATGGATTTACAATCGTCAGTGAAACGAATGTTAATGAACATTCGTCTGCTTGCGCTGTTCATCTTGCCGAACTTGGAGTTGACTATGCTAGTCTGGAATTAGTCATTCCGATATAGCCAAGTTCTTACGTTTTTTTTTTTAAATTTTCAGTTTATATGAGGCAAAAACGGTACGTGTGAATGTTTCAACGACAATGTTTGCCCATCCTTTCTAACATAAAATCTTCGATATGATCAAATAGCGTAATTGAGTACCATATATTGAATCACTGCGTATTTGTTGCTGTTGTTAAGCGACGACAGAATTTCGAGTGGCACTTCAAAAACGTCCATAACGAACTTAATAACCTCAATGGATATTAGGCAAATGAGCATTGGGAGTGTAGCTGTAGTTTTGCAACGTTGCTTCGCTTGTAATGATTATAGCTTCCGTATTGGGAACGATAGCCTAGTGGCAAATTCGCTGGTCAATAAGAGGTACGTTCAGTTGTATATGTGTTAAGACGTTTTCTACATAAGATTTTCTGCTCCACTTTGGTCGATCACAACCGTTCTTATAGTACTATCCATACTTTTGTCGGCATTTTTAGGCTCGGGTTGAGGGGAAATTACCATCTTATCACTTCCAGGTACAACTTATGTTGCGTTTCGGAAAAATTTTCATTGAAACTATTGCGATTTTATCGCAGCCATTATTGACAACGTTGATGCGGCAATTTTGGATTGGAAAGCACCTTTGCTAAATTAGCACGATACCGTTTTGTTTTTAATTCATCGTTGCCATCGTCTCAGTAATGCCGCCTGCATTTGCATAACTCGTTTTGGGAAATTCTCGAAGTTGAGTGGTGCGTTGCTGCCAATTTGTTAAAGGTGATTGGTGTTCAGGTAACGAAGTGATGAAATTACTACCAAATGTGATCATCTTAATAATCGTGCCCGGCGTGCTCGCTATTGTCCTTCTAGTGGGGCCGACTGCGATTGTGGGATGCGAATGGCGTAAGGAACAAATCGCGATCGAAAATGGCATGAGTACCGCTATCCGTGTATGCCATAAAATAACGCCTTCAACGTAATCACACATCACTGCATAGGATTCGTCGTAATGACAACATGACTCCTAAAGCAAGTCGGAATGCATGCCGGAGGGAAAGCAGAACGTGCTTCACGGTTCTACCTCTCAATTTAGCCGCTTTCGCAAATTCAAACAAATAGCACAAATGCGTAGAATGCGTTCTTCTTTAAACTGAATTGACCGGTGGTGATAGACAGAGTCTTTTGCCGAAAATTCGGTTTTCTTTTCTTTTCATGCACTTGACTACGACCGACGACACCCGACGTGCACTCGTGAGCGTTTGATTTGCCCGAAAAATTGTTTATTATATCTGCGCATCATTTATTTAGTTATTTTCCCTAAGATCATTGATGTAACCGCTTCCAACATTTCTAAACGCCTCATACCAATGATACAGACTGTATTTTGACCAGACCCGTAACCTGGGAAAGATGGGATTGCCCCTAACCCCTCCCTCCTCCCCTATGAGCAAATCGTTGGAGACTTAGGGAGTTTGTAATCCTCCACCTTTCCGAAAGCCGAATTAAATATGAAGAATACTACGCGTTAAAATCATAGCCGAACTACCAACGCCACTTCGGCAATAATCGGTTTCGCAGAAAAGGCCTGGCTCAACTTCTCACTGAGAGGCGATGTTTTGCACGCGAGCAACTTTGCGCTCGCAAAAAAACAAATGACGACTGCCGCTAGGAAAGAATTTTTCTAAAAGAATTTTTTTCTCGAAATTTCGAACTATCGCAGTCGATCAGGCTTGCTCTGAATCGCTCAAATAAGCTTGTTCCCCCTCTCCCACCTTCCCCCCTCCCCTCTCCCCCGACTGCAAACCCAGTTTACGGACCTCATGTTGAGCGCCGGTGAACCAAACGGTGAATACAAATTGAGCTGCGTTAAATTCATTGAGGAAGTTACTGTGCTTAGCGTCAGACAAATAATTTATTTATTTCGATCAAGTATACGCAAGTTTAGGCCTTTTCAAATATGTATTATCCGTGTCGAGTTCGAAGGGTCAATATGAAAACGGGAGCACACGACCGGCCTACAAAATAGAGTTGATCAAATTGTCTGAAAGTGAACAGTGAAGGTGACCTTAAGGTGTAGATCATCCCTGGCAGATTTCATAACGCTAGCTTCAGTGGCTCGTCAGCTGAAACTACTTAGCAAATAAACGACACACAGAGACACATCGAAGCGCACACATACGTACGGACAGGAACGATATGACCTTTGGCAAACGCATGTAAAAAGAAAAAAGCAGGAGAGGAGTTCAGAATTCAGTGGAGGCTGTTATGTGCGGATGAATTGCAACGGGCTATAAATTCGCAAAATCACTTGTAAATGTGGTCCCGTTTGTTTGTTTTAATTTTTTCGCTTCTTTTAGCTCAGCATCGCTACTGCTAGGCTTTTCAGAATTTGCTGCATAATGTGTAAGTTTGTTCTTCTAAGGGAGTATAAAATTAGTGATTTTTAGTTGAAGGCATTGCGTGAGGAGTACATTGGCCGCGCGGTGAGAGCGTTCAACTATTCCACTTATACGTATCGAGAAGTTAAACGTCAGCCTTTTACTCGTTTGGGCTTTCATTTCCCTTTCACCTTCCAGTTGCAAAGTATCCGCACTGATCCGCACAAAGTATGACTGCTGTATTTGACATGTGCAACCAGCATTATATATATGTATATATGTGTACATATAGGTGGCAGTAGCTCAGTGGTAGAGCTTCCGCTTCGTACGCGGGAAGACCTCGGTTCGATTCCCGGCTGATTCCCCAACGGATCGCCAGCAGGTTGACCGCCAGGCGTTGCGAAACTGGTCAGAACAATCGTGCGTGGGTGCGGTTATCAACTGGATCCATACGGGAGTCGATGAAATTACAGCTGCCTATGGATCCCTATGCTATATGTACATATATGTACTGCTGCTTGCATATGTCAAGCGCTTTTCAAGCGCACAAAAATATCGGAAGTTTTCTATCGAGTGGCAACGTTCTTTTGCAGAGACAAATGCACCTGCGCAAGAAGTGCACTTTGAACGGCTACTAGCAGTAATTCGATGAGATTTCCGCTTTGGGTTCCGCATTAGAATCGCTGCACAACCGACTGTGAGCATGGCTTTGCCAATGAGCTGCTGGCCAAGCGTCGTTATCGACATTAATAATCTTAATGTTGTTCATCCAGCGCATTCTTCTGTGTGATCTGCACTCGCTTTGTGATCAACCCGGAGGGGTCCCGTGGCGGTGCGTTAATTTTTTTCCGGATCACAAAACAGTCTTCCCATGTATTCGTTTAAAAAATAGAGCGCTGAAGTAGTTGCGACATCTTAAATGGTCCATCGCACAGATTTATGCTATCAGCTTTTAATGGATGCAAACGAAATAAATCGACCAAACAAACGTAAAGAGAATTTTCTTTTTCCTATAATATAGGCAGAAATCGGAAAATTTTAATGCGTATATTGCTAAGATTTCCTCAAAGACTATATGGCGCATGTGCAACCACTTTATGCCGAATACTTGACTATTGGTCGGGTGGTCGAAATCGGTGATACTACGGATGCTGTGTTCACATTCCCGAATGCACTCGCTCTTCTTGTCTCCTATGCAATTACTACTGGTTAGTGCCTTTCTAAACTTGGAATAATGATTATATATATGATGTAAGTTTCAGTAGTGAGGTTTTTTTCACCTTTTTTCTTTCTTTTCAGAGAATGATAGTTTCTCTCCTAGTGGAGCGCTCAGTAGAATTTTGTTAACTGAGCATCTTAATCGAAATTTGAAACATATTACTAAAGCCTTTATGTAGTCACGAATGGGCCCTAATTCAGAACAAGTGAAAATGCGTATCAGGGGTTGGACGATGGATGCTTTGACGACTTACCGATTAAACCTGCCGCTTCCATAAATTACTCATGAATAATTAGAATTCATACCTTCACTTCTCCATCGTTATATATATGTATATAGGCAGTAGCTCAGTGGTAGAGCTTCCGCTTCGTACGCGGGAAGACCTCGGTTCGATTCCCGGCTGATTCCCCAACGGATCGCCAGCAGGTTGACCGCCAGGCGTTGCGAAACTGGTCAGAACAATCGTGCGTGGGTGCGGTTATCAACTGGATCCATACGGGAGTCGATGAAATTACAGCTGCCTATGGATCCCTATGCTATATGTACATATATGTACTGCTGCTTGCATATGTCAAGCGCTTTTCAAGCGCACAAAAATATCGGAAGTTTTCTATCGAGTGGCAACGTTCTTTTGCAGAGACAAATGCACCTGCGCAAGAAGTGCACTTTAAACGGCTACTAGCAGTAATTCGATGAGATTTCCGCTTTGGGTTCCGCATTAGAATCGCTGCACAACCGACTGTGAGCATGGCTTTGCCAATGAGCTGCTGGCCAAGCGTCGTTATCGACATTAATAATCTTAATGTTGTTCATCCAGCGCATTCTTCTGTGTGATCTGCACTCGCTTTGTGATCAACCCGGAGGGGTCCCGTGGCGGTGCGTTAATTTTTTTCCGGATCACAAAACAGTCTTCCCATGTATTCGTTTAAAAAATAGAGCGCTGAAGTAGTTGCGACATCTTAAATGGTCCATCGCACAGATTTATGCTATCAGCTTTTAATGGATGCAAACGAAATAAATCGACCAAACAAACGTAAAGAGAATTTTCTTTTTCCTATAATATAGGCAGAAATCGGAAAATTTTAATGCGTATATTGCTAAGATTTCCTCAAAGACTATATGGCGCATGTGCAACCACTTTATGCCGAATACTTGACTATTGGTCGGGTGGTCGAAATCGGTGATACTACGGATGCTGTGTTCACATTCCCGAATGCACTCGCTCTTCTTGTCTCCTATGCAATTACTACTGGTTAGTGCCTTTCTAAACTTGGAATAATGATTATATATATGATGTAAGTTTCAGTAGTGAGGTTTTTTTCACCTTTTTTCTTTCTTTTCAGAGAATGATAGTTTCTCTCCTAGTGGAGCGCTCAGTAGAATTTTGTTAACTGAGCATCTTAATCGAAATTTGAAACATATTACTAAAGCCTTTATGTAGTCACGAATGGGCCCTAATTCAGAACAAGTGAAAATGCGTATCAGGGGTTGGACGATGGATGCTTTGACGACTTACCGATTAAACCTGCCGCTTCCATAAATTACTCATGAATAATTAGAATTCATACCTTCACTTCTCCATCGTTAGTAGAGATTTTTTTTTTCGTTGCTGAAGATTCAATATCCTCCAACCATTATTCTTTTTTATTAAATTGAGGCAGTAATACGCTTTGATAAATGAGACTGCTTTAAACGTCCAAACGATATGCATCGACCAGTGAGTGCTAACTGGGAGTCCAAAGATGGAATGCATACTCGTGATTGTGAACGTTTGAAGTGAATCATGTAATTTATTCAGGACATACCAATGTTGATATAAGGGATGCATATGGACAATCGATATTGGCAATTTTCGCGTACATTGGAACAATTGTTTTGTCGATCATTATTGCATCAATGTGTCAGACCTATAACTGCGCCCTTCGATTCGTAAGTTCTACCACATGCTTGCTGTTCAAATTGTGCTGGAACAAACGGATAATTTGTACCGTAACAATCCAGTTAGGAACAAGTAATCATATGGAGATTTTGCAAAAAAAAATTTCGCAATCTTATGTGGAACTGAGAAAACTTCTCGCTTATATAAACAAAAAATGCTGGATTTCTTGGAATTTTGTGAAAACAAATGCATAACTGCAGGCAGGAGAAGAAAAGTCGGCGACCCTAGAAGCACTCTCCTTTCTATGACAAACTAGCAACCAATTGCTGGAGCAAAACGCCTGAACTAATCTCGTTTATGCTGCAATTCGAGGTTTCAGCATAAGTAATACAATTTCAGCTTAAACATAAATCTGCAAACAAGCGATCGCAGAAATTCAAAGCAATTGCTTAACACGCAATGATTTGTGACTTTCCTTAGCGTTGTTTCTGTTCTCTTTTTAAAGAGAAAATTTTGGCAATAAAGGTGAGTCTAATTAAACTTTTTCTTCAAATCACTGCATGTTAAAGATGCAAAGAGGTAGAGAAAATAGGCGACTTCAGTTGTTTGCGAAGATCGTGCGGCTTGACGAGTCGACCACCAACCCAGATCGAGTATCCTACAAGTATATGTGGGCAGTGGCCAAAAGAGATGGACTCGTACTGTTAACTGCGCTTGTCCTGCTCGTTGCAGTCATTGCAGCAGGTTATTATGCCTCATGCTTAATTTAATTCTTCTCATCGTGTATACAGACAAATTTGTCACTAATTATGGGAAAGATGAGGGGACTTAAACCTCGGCGAGAAATAAAGAGCAAACAAACCCTTGGACTTCGACTTCGAAGAGTTCAATTCCTTCCGACTCCCGGCTGCAAAAAAAGAGCCATCTGGCTCTGTTCCGCCCAGAAGGAAGGATCGATTAATGGAAACACAACCAACTGATGACAGTCAAGAAACACTGTGGAGAGTGCGCAGTTTTGAGTGGCTTTGAAGTATTTAACGCTTATGAACACATCCATAGTTCTGTTTCCCTAACGATCCATAACAATATGGCGCTAATGGTAATGTTTTTTATATTGTCCTTCTATAGCCTACTGCTGGTAAAACGGCGAACAGCGAGGTCGTTGTTCCTCTTCTTATGCGCTTTGACAAATTAGCAATTTACAAATTTGAATGGATGCTTCAGGGAAGATTATCCATTTCGAGAGTGATTATGCGAATTTTTTGTCAGAAGCAGCTTTTTGTTGTAGGCACTTTAAAAACAAACAACTTGCGCGTCTTCCCAGCTGAAGACCAAACGGTGTTCTCAACCCGATGGAGGGTACTAGAACAGTGTGGGACATCGAGCAAGATTATTGATAATTTTTGGCGAACAACGACAACGAAAAAAGTAGGCTTAAACATCTGAGCACTCCACAAAAACTTCTACCTCCACGGCTTATGCAGTTTAAAAAATTTCAAGGTGAGGTAAGCGAAGCAAACTTACAACTTTTATGGCATGAGAAGTGAGATGAGAGGTGAAGAACTTCACCAGCTGTTTCCGTCTTCTTCTAGTGCAGATTGAATGCTTTACCATTAAATTTATACATTTGCATGCGTGTGTGCCGTAGATACTCAATTTTCTTATGGCAGCGACAGGCTTGCTACCTCAGCGAGGACTACGGAGCTATCCACTATGACGTAATTTGCCCTTGGCGGGGAATCACTGTTCCATGAATTTTATCACTTCCCTGTGAATTTTATTTTCACTATCCTCCTTAACATAGTGAAGGGGACGGCATGGCGAGGAACCGTCTTAGAAACACACATTGCAAAAGACGCATCGATACATTACTAATGGTTTATTGTCTACTTTTGAAGCGAGCTGCATTGAATGCTGTCATTCTATTCTCGTTGTGATATCCAGCCAGTGAATCTGATCATTCTTCGTCGATCACCATCTTCTCTCATCGAACCTCCCATATTATCAAACTTGGCTGCGGTTGAGGGCCGACCTTTGCGAAGAGCGGCTCCCCAACCGCTAGCCGACGAGCCGCCGAAGCTGCCAGCTGGCGAGCTGCTCCAACCAGTTCCCGACGAACCACCAAAGCCACCAGTTGAGGGACTGGATTCCACATCTGAAAGAAGAACGGTTGAACATTTTGTGAAGACGTATGATAATATGGCTAGTCAAGGTTAATCTCTCAAAGACTCTCCATACTTTTTCTTGAGGCGGAAGTGAAGCTTGAGAATCGCATAATCGCAATACTGCAATTGTTTCAGTAGTCAATCGTAGATGAAGTGAAACCCATGTCAAGGTAGATAACGTAAATATGGTTCGGGTGGACCTAAATCGCTGAATTTGGGCAACGCAGATAAGACGTCTTTCTTTCCGAATTTGCGAAGTATTAAAACAAGGAATATCATTTTCACCGTCTTTATGGGAGAACATTTTACTTATTGACTGTAGGTGAATTTCTTAATATAAATTTATTGCCGAATAGAAATTAATTATCGAATATAAATTAAATGCCAGCTACTAATTATCGAATATAAATTAGTTGCCAACTATGAACCTCTGAAAATGTACCCCTCCCGTCCAGTGTACTGTCTATTTATTCATTGCTTAACTCTCAGCGAGCGTTAGGTGCCAATGTATGCCTTTCGCGCTTATGCAAAGTCTTTAACACTATCAGGGAATCTCGATGTTCAGGCCCCAATCTATCAAAGTTATCCTGTTCTCGATCGATTATTTTAGAATAAGACGAGCTAAGGCCAACCAATAGGCATGCACCATTTATGCACTTATCCGAACACTTTAACACTGTTACGCGAGTATATCAAATTCCTGTCGAGTTATACCCATCCGAAACGCCAAATGGGATATATAAATAAAACTTAGGAGTTCTTAATTCGACCTACAATGTTCGAAGAGTGCCACGACACAAAAGAAGGTGACGGTGCAGGCGAATGCGAATTGCATGACGGATGTTCGAATGACTTTCTGTGACAATCCACTAAGCGAACGTTCTCTTTATATACGCACTCAGAGCAAGCGGAAAGCATTTTTTACAGTTAATGTTATATATTTGTTGTTTGTTGACAAGCCACAGTACCGCCAATTGGTATGATGCGGAAGTACTAAAAAGTATTTTGATTGCTGAATTATGTAAAGAGAGGCGCAACCAACTAGTATGCACTGAGCCTGCAAGGGTGAATGAAATTGTAAAATGATTATTGCCTCAACGAATAAGTTTTCTTTCTATCCTATTTTTCGTAGAATCGATCGATTTTTCCAGTCTATTGCTACTAGCCAACAACTTCCGAACAGGTTAGATTAGTAAATAGATCATTTTGATTCAGGAGGTTTGAAATCGATCTTTGAGAATCATTCCTTAAGTGCCGATGAATTCCGGAAAAGCAGCTAGATGCAGGGATTATCGAGGGACATTCATCGAGCATCCACTGTTGGTGACAGTAGTAGCTAAGAGGGCCGTTGAATCTAAAGCTTTATGAGTTGGTTGATTCACTTTTCAAAGCTCAAAAGACCACAAAGTCAATCAATGTTTGATTTACTTTTCTCCTCATAGAGAATAAAGAAGGGTCATGGAATAACGCCTTTGCTTTGTAGGCCTCGGAATATGGATCCGAGTCGAGGGTTACCGAGGTATTTGAAGTTGTTCTATTTTAGAGGATGACAAAATCAAGCCTTCTGCAAAAGAGTTGAAAAAACAACGAGAGCACCTTAACTGAGACCACGGCTTCAGTTGTTCATGTTAAGCTGTTTCATAAGACGAAAACAACGACAATTAAGACAGTGGAAACTTCGCGTTGCTAAACGTGGTGCGAAATCTCCAAAGTGAAGACGGAGGAGAATGGTGGTAAAGCTGGTCGAGAACGGTTTGGCCTAAAGGTCAGCGAGGATACCCATAGAAGCCATGGAGTTGCATGGCTGAGGAAGAGAAGAGCTAATAAAACGGCTGCGAACTTTCTCGGATTGCTTAGTGGAGAAGAACCATGCGGAAGAGGAGAGAGACTAGGGTACTAAGTGACTGTGATGAAGTGAAGTTTTCAAAAGCCGTTACTAAGTTTAAATGGGAAGCGGTTGCGCGAACCACTCATCTTGGATCCTAGAAGCAGTAACGGTCATAAAGAAGTTTATAAATGTATGAGCGTGTGTGTCTGTGTGCGTTTATATTTGTGTGCACCTGTGTTTACGTCATACACTTTCTACTGGGGACTGCTTGTGAATTTGACATCTTCGGATCATCTCATATGCTCGATTTCGGTCCACTTCAACGATGCAGTTTGAAAGATATTGTGCGCTTTTTCAACCGATCGGACTGCATATTCGACCAGTTGGATTACAGAAATGGAGTCAGAATTTTCGTGCAGGCGTATAACTAGCCTGTATACTAGATCGCACAAAAACGAATCTTTAGCAAAGTCTCATGCGGGCTTTGTGTTGAACGGGCTTTTAATTTTCGTCATTTTTGAGCAGCTTAGGAAACCAGCTATTTGATGAGTGAGTCGCCGAAGTACATATCTTTCTAGCTTCCGACCACGCATTCTCTCTTTTTTGAGAAATAAGCGCTTACATGTTGGAGTTGGAACAAAGAAGGGCTGGACAAAATTATTGGTGAAAAAATTAAAAATTTTAGTTTCAAAACCTGGACGGTTGTGTTTTGAAAAAAACTTTTAACCCATCTCTTAGCATTGTATCGTTCCGCTGTAGAAGTCAGCTGATATATTAATGGCTGTCTCAAAAAGACATATCTCCAATTTTGACAGAAAAGCCAATCAGACGATGACGAGAGTGATGTGATTGAACGATCCGCTTTGACCACTTGTCGATGATATTCTCATCGCAAATCGTTTAAATTCATTTCGAGCAATTTTCTGCTGAGAGCCGTAATGTGCTATCAGAAAAGTGATTCAGGCAGATGGGCAGTCGCAAGCTTACCTGGAGATTTCTTCGTGGATTATGCGTTCATCTCGACGAATAACATCGGTGACAGTTATGAGGCTTACATAGAAATGAGCACTCAGCTGACTTCGTTCACATCACCAACGCTTACGCCATCTAAAGCAGCCTTTCTGAGTGGGATAATTTCCATTTCCGAACGACCGGATTATCCAACCCCAAAAAAATGCCACAGCTGAAGTGGTCGCTGAAGTTGCTTTGACAAAAAGAGAACCACTGGGACAGGCCCAACCAAAGTGAGCGTTAGGCCATTCGGAGTGCTCTCGTGAATCACTGCTACCTCAGAAGTTATTTGCGAAGACGTCGAATTACGTTGCTGCTAATTGTAACGTTTCGCAATGACCAAAACTGAAATGTGGAGTTGTGGAGATCCGGAAGTGCACAATTGGCTAAGTGATGAGTATCGTCGAAGGGGGGAAGAAGGTCGTATAATGGTATTACTTGAAATTGGCAGAAACGTTTGCATAGTTTCTTTCCGCAAATTTGTTTTCTTTTGAAATCAATACATCTGGATTTCGTTTTAGTGTTAATGAAACCGAATGATAGTATGTTCGCAGGTTACATCTTCGGTTTAATTATCAGAGCAAACCCCGCGATATATGCAACGAGAATAGCAGTGCTCATTGCACAAATACCATTCATGAATGTTTATTTGTCATCCATAATAAGTCGAAACTAAGCAACGATAATTTCGGACACATCCTGACTACTATTGTGATGTGTGCTCTATTCTTGTTGTGATATCCAGCCAGTGAATCTGATCATTCTTCGTCGATCACCATCTTCTCTCATCGAACCTCCCATATTATCAAACTTGGCTGCTGTTGAGGGCTGACTTTTGCGAAGAGCGGCTCCCCAACCGCTAGCCGACGAACCGCCGAAGCTTCCAGCTGGTGAGCTGCTCCAACCAGTTCCCGACGAACCACCGAAGCCACCAGTTGAGGGATTCGATTCCACATCTAGAAAAAAAGTACAGTAAATGAGGATGTAATGAAATAAAAAATATTGCTATACTAAACCACCTTGAATATAAAAATTGTACTTTTCGTTGTTCCTGGTTTTCTAAGATTGATACTTTTCGCTTTTGAAAGCGTCTTTTAGTCGAGGAAGTACACCAGCACTTTACATTTTTTCCATTCAGTTCAAATTTTCATTAATGCCGAATTGAGTTGTTGAATCTTTATATCAGCTGTCTGTAGCTGGTACATTTATTTCAAAGGGATGTTCATGTTTTTTAAAAAGAAAAGCTTGGCGACAGCTGAATGTACTGGTCGACGTATCAGCTTACGTATTTCGCTTTTCTCTTCATGAACTTATGAACTATGAAATTTTCGAACAAATTCTTTAGGATTGAGTGAGTATAGTTACTGCCTTTTCAGCGTCCTCATAATTTTGTGGCAGCCAACCATCTATAACACCTATGGGTGTTATAGGTAGAGGAGCACGTTCGGTATAGATAGGTGACAGGAACGAAACAAGAGCTGAAAAGAAAAACATATAAATTATAGCTGAATACATTATAACGTTGTTTTGTAGCAACCACCTAATGCGCTCCTAATTGAGATTTCCGTTCTCTTCGGGGAAATTATTCGGGAGAGTTTTGCGACTTTTTTTGTTTCTATTCTTTCCACCATATCAGTTTAAATCTCGCAATCATTTCTGAGTAAACCTACAAATATCGAAGTAAACGCCAATAAGGAAAACGGCGAAAATGATTGAGACTGGGAATTGCATTTCGACTGATCGTTCTTCACCGTTCGATTGCCTCTTCGAATGTGCTTAGTCTGCGTTTCACTGTTTTATTTATAGGCATTTTCAGAGCGGAAAAAATCATTTATTTATGACAAAATATTATTTCTCAATTCAATGACAGGTTTATAATTAGACTATTGAAAGAATCGTACTTATTATGCACATTGTGATGGAAGGAAACGAGTTGTAAGGTTAAATCAAAAGAAATCGAACAATTGCTAATAAAATGACAATTGCTTTTCAAACATTTTTGTCTTCGTCTTCTGAATCGTTTTTCAGCAAATTCAACTCTCTCGGCAAGGCGTTCCTCGTAGTCGTTAAGAGGTGAACATCTAAACTGACACTGTACCCTTGAAAAAAGATGATAACAAATCATTGACTGCACAATCGTTCAATAATTCCAACTTTAACCAGCAACAACAACAATGTGCAATCACTTCAGAGCGTTGTCCACAGTATGTAGATCAGTCGGACAGATTGTTTGCTTCAGAAAAGTAGTTGCAACACTGGGAGGCTAAAACAGCGAAAAATCCAAAGATTGCGGGTTGGTACATTTATGAAGACCAGTGAAATTGGCTTCGCTAGCTTAGAACAGCATTCTATTATTCGCAGGAGGTGTAATATTCGTATTTTGCATCGGCGGCAACTACCATATGAAAGTAAATCGGTTTATCATTTCGCTGCGCTTAGCTGGCGTGACGAAACTGCGACACAAACGTGTCCTAACTCGTCGAAAAATACAACAAGACAGGGGTCGACGAGTAAAACCAACTTCTCCATTCCAGAAACCAAAAACTTGCGTCATAACCCATTTTATACGCTCATGCGTGTACGGATGGCTATTCCAAAAATTCGACGAGCTGAGTTCCTTCAACAGCATAGCCCAACGTATATAATCGATTTCAGGGACCGCACTCATGATACACGACCAGCCCGACTGGACTTGGACGATGGCACTTGTTTACGTGCAAGCTGCAGCACTCACTTCAGGTCATACGAGATATGTCCCGAAGCTGATTGAAGCTAACAAGGTCGTTTGGTCCATTCTCTTCTACGTTACAAATGATATGAAATAAGCATTGACCAATCAGAATGATGTAACTCAGACTCTGACGAATTTGACATTTGGAGAAACTAAAATTTAGCTTCGACTTCGCAAAAAAATGGGTCGGTTCCTTCAAATGCTGACTTCAAAAAAGCAGTAGTTTGATTTGAGAATGCGAAAAGCGGAACCGGCTTTCAGACTCTGATAATTGCATATAAAAAAGCAGTTTGAGGTATATATATATGCATATATATATCCTCTACTTCCTTTCTTCCTCTCTCCAGACAACCGTGAAACGTCGAACGAGCCTGGCATCGTTAACTCGTATGAACCTAAAACGCTAATTCAGGCGACCGCACTCTACGTGATATTTTGGCTCGCACTGCACATATGGCTTATCTCGTTTATGGCGTTATTTTTTAACGCCCTTATAGTATTCATACGCAGTATTTACACGACACAGTGGGCCGAGATCGACGACCGACAGCTGTACGCTCTAGAAGAGAAAATGGAACGTCGTAAACGACTCAGACAACTTGAAAATCCCAAATATGAGGATTAAAATGAACAATATTGAAGTTTACTCAAAACATTACAGGAATGGGGGATGGGGAGGGTGGAGGGGTAAGAGAGGGCAAATATCCCAGATTATACGGCATAAAGAGAGGTTTTTTCGAAACGATTCAGAAGTGTTCTCGCGGTTAACAGACGTGCCACTGAAGTAACTGTGCCATGCAATAAAAAAAATCAGACAATTCAATCTGTAATAAACTTCATTTTTACTAATGGGAAAAGAACGTCAACAACGGAGCATGTCAGACACTGCATTAGCGATTCCGAGTTGAAAACGGGGTGAGAGAGGAGCCGACACTCAATGGCTTCGATGTTCATAAGTTCTTCAGCGAAGAAAGGGAAACAATCTGCAAAACTCCCCAGTCTAATGATTCTTTCTCAGTAGGTCCCACTGCGGTGTTCCGACTCTACGAATTCTGGATGTACTGAAAGGTGCCGTCATCGGCTAACATTTGCAAACAGTCATAGATAACATTTAAAAAAACCTTTCACACAGTGTTCCCATTCTCAAATCGTTTTGTCTCAAAAATGTTTGTTTCCCAGCTTTCCACTAAAAATGCGAATTCTCTTTAAAAAAGGTTTGTCTTTAACTGAACTGTATAAAAGTGCGACTAAATCTCAATAAATCCATTCGTTCATTCATTCATTCTTTCGTCAAGTCCGTACGGCTCACTGCCCAACCACATTCCAGCTCTTCGCCACAACTGTTTCAGCATATACATATTCAGACACCTACTGGTTTCAGAGGCTCTTCCAAAGTTGTAGGTTATAATTCCTTAAATTCATATATAGTAAATCCTGCTGCACACAACTTCCTTCATGTTTTAACCCCTCACATTAAATTCGTAAATAGTTTCCCTTTTACTTTCGATTAAGCACTCGAAGTTTTGTTGTACTCGTTTCCTCTTTCTGTTTCAGTAAACTGAAATAACTATTGTTGCAAATAACCACTAATTCGATATATCTCTGTCCTCACAGAAAGATAAGCCGGCAAAAAGCAGTATCCCAAAAAGAGATTTAAAAAAAGCTGGTTGTGAATATAAACCGAAAATATGTCCTATTATATACATTCCATTAATAATCCATAACCATTCCCAGGACGAGTTGTTTTTGCAACCGACTGAGGCTTCTACAAAATACAGCAGAACGAGATTGCTTCCCAAAGGTGAGTTCGGAGAAGTGAAGAGGTGGAGACGTTCATAATTGCTTACTTCTTCCCATTTAAAAAACCAATCTGAAACGTACGCAATTTATTCACCGTTTATCGGGAGAAGGCTCTCGGATATGCAGCTGTATTATTTACATTCCACCCAGGCACGCCGAAATATGAGACAACAGATGGGTACCGCCGCCCTTAGTGTTTTGAAGTGGAAGAAGGAAGACATAAAATTTACATAGTCGTGCGTCGAGAAACGTCAAAAGATGAAAAGTCGAATAATACAAACCAGCTTCGCGCACTACAAGTGCTTTCCGAGCTGATGAAACGATGATATGATTTTTGAATTGAAACTTCTTTAAAGCAGCTTTCGGGGGGTCTTAGATTTCCGATCTCTCACACCAACAACCCTTCTCATATTCTAGACGTCAGCGATGTCCGTGATCCCAGTTCTATCACACTTCTGTGTATTCTCTACCCCAAGCTATCCTAAGACAATCACTGACAACTTCGTCCTGTGTTTCTTCATTTAGCGTTTCAATCAACCGATCCTCGATTAGTTCATTGATCGCGACATGTGGTGTATCTCGAACAATACTCTCGTCCGCCGCCTCCGCATCCTTTTCGATGAGTTTTCGACAAATCTGCATATTAGCGAGAATATTGGAGAGCGTAAAGTGCTTATCCAACAAGGAATGCACCGAATCGAATGGGCCCACTCGAACACACAACAGACGCCGACATGATGCTGTCGTGCCTGAAACACGACCATATCCGTCATGTAATTCACTCTTTTTTTGATTTGCATTTATCTCATCATGACGTGTGTACTAAACGAATCTTTACATATTCAAGTAAACCGTGTTTTTCCTCACCTATGTTTTTCCCCTCCCAACTTCACGAAAATATGCGTCACAGTTATGGTGTGCCGCAAATGGCATTGTACTGAGAAATGATATATCATTCATAGATGCAAACCACAAAAGACACAACAAAGTCCATAGGGTAGCATCTTGCAAAGTCGAACTAGCCGAATAATAACCGGGTAAGGACACTGAATCTCCTGTGCAAATAACAGGCCGAAGACAGGAACATGGGAAAAAAATATAAACAATTAATACAGCTCCGGGTTAAAAGATGAAATAAATCACGTTAGCCGTCTGAAGATGGTAAACAGTCCGCAAAACTGAAATTCTTCACGTTTACTATATTCGGTAATTTTATAACTATTTTGAAGTCTTTTACTGGAAAAAAAACCGCAAAAGAAGAGATCGCATCTATTACACCGTCTCGTCTATACCATTATTATCAGAAGCGTTAAAATAGCGAATGAACCATGATCAAGCGTACAGGAATGCGGCGAAGAAAGGAAGACAAGAGGAGGGGAGACGAGGGGATTCAGATATCAACGTACCTCGTTGAAGATCTTATGAGCACGAAACGGGGATGAAAACTGCTGATGGAGGCCAACAATTTTCCACTCCTTTCGCTTCTCTGTGGAAATGCTACTGCTGCAAAAGGTCAAACATATGGACCGTCTTGTCGATTTAGGTGTTCAAAAGAAACCTTTCGAATTCGAAATATACGTTGGCAGGTCCACCACTTTTACAATCTTACTTTTGGCGTGCTTCTGGCCTTGCCGAAATTGTTAATCCTCTTCAAGAAGAATTTTTGAGCAAGCCAATGATCGATCACGGGTGTAACTGATTTTAGAGGCATAAATATTCCATTCGATACAACTTCACCTAAACTGATGGCGACTTCGCGAAGGAAACCGCGCAAGAAAGAATCCGTTTCACTGACACAACTCAGAGTTAGCGAAAAGTGTGGCGCCTTGAACGAGTTCAAGTTGATACCATATACCATAGGCGTACCAAGAATTTTTGGTCGTGGCAAGCCCTGCAAGATCCATACGTTCATATGAATAGCACCGAACATTAACTTCATTCAACTGTGTAACAAGCAAAAATTGCGCCGCAACTAAGAATTCAATTAGCAATCAACGCAGTTAATGGGTCGAAGTCCAACTTCCTAGCAGCACTCCCCTCTATTAATTTGCCATTATTTTGTTGATTAAACACCTCATCAATTGTTCTGTTAGCTTAAGTTCACTCCTAGGATTGTAACGTTCCAGTCCACCACCAAAAGGCGATCTGATCTGAAGGGGTGTGGAGGGCTCATGTGAAGTGACGGAGGGGGGAGGGGGAGGAGTGAAAGACGGGAACGGAATCAGATGATACTCCTTCCCTCCCGAGAGATGGACAAGCTCAAGAAGAGTTCACGTCAACTGACATTTCCAAACGGAGGAAAACGGGAGCTTAATTTGAGGAACAGAAAGAATCCGACTAGGAACGGGGAGCAAGGGTGTGCAAACTCCTGTCTCCAAGACAGGTAAGAAAACAAAAGTAAGAGGAGGTTGCATCGACAAGGACAGGGAGGAGAAACTAATTAGGTACTCACATAAACCAAGAAGAACACAATTGCCATCTTTGGTAGATACTACAAAATGGCTGAAAGGAAAATCCTTCTTCCCATTAGTTTGAACAAAAAAAGCGCAAATCCTATGAAATATGAAAACGATCACCATGAAATCTCGAAATTAAATTTCGTGACCATGACAATGGCGATTAAACAGCCGGATATTTTGAAGGTGAAAGTGTTATATAAACTGGGCTTAGAAACTTCAAAAATCGTATTTTCGATGTGTTTTAAGCGATGCTGTGCTTCTTCATTTGAGAAACAACGAAGGATTATAAACGTCAGTATCTTCCAGAAACAGCGCGTATTCACGTAAGGGTGGTGAAGCGAGGTGAGAGGTGGGGGGGGGGGGGAGTAGGGGGAAAGGAGAACGGGAAGCATATCTACGGAGTTGGGAGATGCGGTACTTTCAACGTTTTACCACAGCAGCAAGCCGTAGCTATGTTAGGCATTCTTGTAAATGAATCACATATGAGTGTTATATTGTCTCAATACAAATCGGGCAACGTCTTATTTTGGGCACCGTACTAAACAGCAATATATCGTTGATTGTGCTTATAAGTTGAATAAAATACCAGCAAAACGCTAAAAGAAAAAAAAAATTTCAGCTGAGCTAGCAGTGCTATACCTTGCTGAAAAACACTTTATATGACGAGTGAATAATATTAGCAGCAGTTGCCTATCGAGATTCGACGCGGTATGGGCACTTTAAAATTCAAAAATAGTAGTTCGGTTACAGCTAGCCGCCAAATACTAATTTAATTGGTTCCATCGTTAACGAAGATATTTTGTGGAAAACAACTGCAATGTTCGCATAGATGGACGGATGCACCTCTATCGAGACTTCAAAATACGCTCACGCTAACTAGTCACAATGCTATAATAATTACTGTGCTACAATTCTGCTATAGTTGCATACGTGGAATGCGGTTTTTATTCGAAAATACTTACTTTACGGGCCAATTCGAAGGCCTCTTGGCTCTGAAGATCTACGTTAGCGAGTTCGAATGCGAGGCGTTTGTACTGCGCTTGCACCCGTGACAGAAGCTTTTGCATACGATACTTTGTCACGCCATCTTAAAACTTTTCCACATCAAGTTGGTTTAAATCAAGCAGGTTCGTGAACTCGACGATTAGTGCAGGGGGAAGAAAGGTGACTGGGTGTACGCATACTCATCCTACCTTCTACCACTGACGCGCTTTTACGTGTCGACTCAACTGGCTTTATAAGTCACCTCAGAAAAATGATGAGGGGGGCGATCGCGATCCCCATTCCCCCTCTCCTCCTTTCCGCTTCGACGCCGTTGTTTGAAATTCACCACTGACGAGCGTATAAAAATTCTGTGTGTTAAATTCAGGTACGCATTCAACAGTAAATATGCGTGCGAGTCGGTTATTAGCACTAGCGAGCGCAATTAGAGACCAAAGGAGATGACACGCATGTATGGTTTTGAATACCCACAGGTTAAGATACCTGAGTCCGAAATGTAAGTTTTTGTTCATATCTGCTCAAAGAATTCTTTACTAACCATATGCGCATTTTACGACCACTTTGCCACGAATTTCGTTCTTATACGTTTCCCTGCCCAACTGCCCCAACAGTCGATATTCGTTAACCCACGCACGATCTCTCAGACTCTCCAGTTGTTCGCATCCATCGTTTATACCAAAGACTGGAAACAATAAACCACTGAATTCAAATTAATGCACAAAGGTGAGCAGTAACTATCGCATGACCTCGAATAAAGCAGTGAAAGTGGACTGTGCGCTCCCGCCCCCCCACCCCTTCTTTTGTTTTATGTGGCTGCTGTAACAAAAGAGATCATTGCTCATGGCAAAATTGAAACGACTTTTGCTGAGAGTGAAATGGGATCAAATAGTATTTTAAGGTTTTGGTCAGCTATGTCCTTTGCGAGACGAATGGCAAACTTTTCAAAGGGTGTTCCACTTGGAGTGAAAAGCACTATTAAACTGATTGCAACGCAGACGAAAAACTTCATATAGTCTATATAGGTGACCAATGTGAGAAAGCAACTTACGACAAACTCCGGAGCTAGCTGGTTCCAAATAGTGTAGCTCTTCAACACGGATGTCTTCTCTTCGAAACGCTTCCCCAACAACCAGGGGATGTGAGCTGAACAAAAAAACGCTTGTAAATGTCGTATGATAGCAAATGCGTGAGAAACTTTCGAAAAATACAGTTTAACCGAAGTGAAGAAACGCTTCAACTGCGCGAACGTATTCGACAAATTCTCAATTTGCGTTCGTTTTCATCGTTTCGATAAGTCTGCAATTGCAAGACGCATAATCGTATCACCGTTTTGTTTGCTGTCGTGCAATAATTTCAATTCGTAAACGAGTGAAGTGAGAGTTAAGAAACTTGCTGCACGCAATTTACACTTTAGCAACGTCCTTATAACCAATTCCAGCTCAATTCATCGACTCCAAAGGGAACTGTCGATTAATAAACGTGCTTAGAGTGAATTAAAAAAAGAGAAGAAACTAAACATGGGGGAAAGCTGACAGGCAAAAAATGTGAAATTTTTGAAGCGATACGCAAAAGTGACTGCATTTTTGCAATTTTAATGAGTGGGCAAGAGATGAAACGATGGATGCGCACCAATGAGAAAAGCGCCTACCTATAATCGAGTTGCTTTCGCATGCCAACCACAAGAAGCGCCTGCGATTTCGGATGTGGCTCTACGACTGGCATTTCTATGACCGGAATGCGTGCCGGTGGGACACAATTATTAGCATCTGAGCATATAGCCGATATAAGAATCTTCTTCAATGCCGTCAACGAAACATCACGAGGTTTATGCACACACAGTACGCCGTGCAGCACCGACCAAATATCACTCGACGATACCGCTGGTCGCATATTTAGCAGTAATGATCGTACTTTTCAATTCTGGCCCACTGATTCTCAGTTAACTCGTCCGATCGCATAGTTACTTGTCATCATGCACCTGGCGTTTCCGCGAAACTGCAATTGTATACGAATCGCACATTGGCTACATCAGCAAGTGGCTACACGAATGCAACACGCAACGGTCACGTAGTATCGACTCGATAAAAACGTTAACGACACCTCGCTTAAAATACCCAAGCGATGAGGTGAGGTGGGTTGTTCATTCTCGACATTTGTCGCAAAAGCGGTCAAACGAAAACCTGGCGAGCAGCTGGGAAAAGCGATGAGGGGAAAACCGGTGGGATTCTGATGTCGAGAAAAACTGATTACGGGATGGGATTAGCGTGAGGGTCTGGGATTTCATGATCGTGGAAAATGAGAGGAAAGTTCCCAGTCAGGAATGCTTCGACTCTCGCAAATATCACGCCACACATAACCGAGTCGGCCACTTTTCATGCACGTCAGCTAAATATCTGGGTCCATCTGGTCGTTTCGGACCCACCGATCTAGCTCTGCTCATATGAATTCCTCCCCCGCTATCGTATGACCTGGCACCTGCGGCTCATCGCACTGAAAAGGATGAAGGCGAACGCTTTCTTCCGCGAAGCATTCACTTCCGGTTTACCGCATCGCCCACCATTACACATCCCAACATCCATTAGCACATAGGGAGGGAAAGAATCTTGCCAAGCTGCTTTAGACTCGCTCAACCAAAACAGGTAATAACATCTTTTATGGCTCTTTTCGTTTATGGTAGCAAGCAGAAAATTCCCCATGGCTCCCATGAATTGAACGACTGTTACTCGAGAACGTTGTTTCGTTCTGATGGGCTTTTAGATGGATGTTCCAAAAACGCGTTTGTTTCATCAAGTTTTCTTCTCAGGCGGTAAAACAACGAAACATTGAAAGCCGTACACCTCACGCAGGAAAATCGCACAACGCAGCGCGAATCTGTGCCTCATCCATCGGAACACCATCATACTGATTGACGCGTCGCGATTCTGCCACTCTCACAAGCACCAGTTTTTACTCGAAGAGAATGGCGCATGTGCAATGCTCGAGTTTTAGAATTGCCTCTTTTTCGAGCATGCGTTTACCGCCGAGATATTACGCATTTCTACTCAAACACACCCAGAGGAAGTGTGCCAATGAAAAAAATTGGCCAACACCCACCAGTCACTAGCAGTAACCAGTGAAAGCCGTAGCAAGTGTAGAGCTCACTGGTGGAGACTGTACTATCACAAGCTGTTGGAGGACTTCGCAGTAACGCCACATGCTACGCATAGGCCAACCCGAGCTCATACAAGCGTTTCATGAACGCTGCACTCCTGTACAGGTCACCAGCAGAAACTGCAAGTGCATGCAGTCGGTGAGCTGCCTCAGATTACCTGCAGACAGTTGTAATACAAGCGCCACATGCAACTTCTAAACACTGTAATTTCATAGGCAACAGGAGGGGCGAAAATTCGCCACCGTACAAGGAAACGTTCCAACCCCCTCTCTTTCCCTCCTAAACAGGATAACCCTCGAATTCCACGTTTTACTTGATGCCAATGATGGATCAGCCGTAACAGCAACGCAAAAATTGGTAAATTCAACTGCTCTATCACGTCCCGCAACCATTCTCCCCTGCACCAAATTTTGTGCAGTATGCGCGTCTATCCAACAATGGATAACATAGGTGCACATCCCAACGGAAGCTAAACATGACTCACATAAAATAACACCCCATTTCATGACAGTCGAGCGAGCAGTTCGACTCCACTTTAAAATTATCACATGCAAGCGCACTTACAACTACCTGCTGAACAGTGACTTGCAACAGTGACTTCTTCAAAACGTCCTTCGTTTCCAGCTGAATGACTTGCAACCCCTTCTTACCATTAAACTCTCCCGCAACCATCTTCCTCCCAGGTAAGCAACACAACGACCAAACATGCCCTCATGCGCTCATCTTAAATAGGCAGACCGATGCAGCGCAACAATTGCAACTTTCTATGAGATGAGACACACGAATCAAAACAACAACACTTTATGTGGTAACGAAAAAACAACAGCAGCAATCACCCCAACAATCTTATGCAGCCTTCTTCTGGGCGAGTCTCTTGTCTCTTTCCTCTGCAATCGTCAACCTCACTCCTTTGGTCGTGCCTGGCAAACTCACTAACGACTTCGTGCCCTTACCGATGATGAACACATTGCTTAGTCTGAAAACAAACCTACTCGATGCCAAACCAAATACCATCCCTGTTCAAATAACACTACTGATGCACTCAAAAAATCCTACTTGACTGGCCTAGAGTTATGCAACAGACGCCGAACTCATATTCTTCCAAAGATCTTCCGCTAGCTTCATTCGAATGCTTTGGCATCCGAACAATGCTTAAAGTTTCGTTATAGATGCGCCAACGTTGAATTTGCAAATGTAACGCATCAGATTCGATTTGAAAAAGTGGGAACTTTGCAACGTTCCGGATCAACAGCATGGGCTAACAAAACTTTTTCGATAAATCCGTTAAAGTTATGGAACCTCAGTCACTTCTAAATGAAGAAAACAACGTTAACCAATGTAAAAAAGCTAAAACCACATTTAACCTAACAATATCGTTGCAACAAATACTACCCCGCATCTCTAAATTTCAAGTCTACTCAATAGCCTTCGACATAAATCGAAAAAAGAACAAACCTCGACCGGTGGTTATGCCATCAGGCCCCGGCCCTCATTTTTTTACCACCATATAAAGGAGAACCTGCCTCTTGAGACACTTCTTCAACTGTATTGAAGACCGAATAATCCCATCGCTCTTTAAAAATCACATTGATCATGCGTCAACGTGGCACTTTGAAATAGAATTGTGCATGGAAATGAAACCCTAACTATCGCTGATCAACCTTTTCGATTGCAGTTCCTTGCACAACCCTACTTTTGGTAGCCTAAATCGCATTACGCAACAGGCGGCCCATTCAAGCGCATTTTCAATGCGCATTAAAAAATCAGTACCCTCCCCTCATGATGAACGCTTTGCTGAACCGAAATTTTGCTTAGTTGCGAAGAAATATCTCGTGAGGCATTCATCCTTCTCACTCACCGGGTGGCAAAGGTGTGTCCTGCTGCATCCTTGACGTGCACAATATCGAATGAACCGGGATGCTTTTCGCGATGACCTACTACGCCCACGCGACCCATGTTACGACCACCTGTCACCATACACAAATTGCCCTGATCGAACTTCACGTAGTCGTTGAACTTACCACTCGCGATGTCCAACACTACCGTGTCGTTCACCTACAAGCAAGCAAACTCAGCACCGAGCAAACCCTCACAATTTGCGATCAGCGGAAGTGGAATTCGGCGACTGTGACTCTGACAGGTTCCAGAATGCAAGTCAGCCGAAAGAGAAGAGTAGTAGCCGACTCCGTTTGTTCAGAAGTTCCAAAAAAAAAACAGCTCCTATCTCAGACTCTTTCGAAATCAAGAAGTCTATCGACCACTGATTGTCGGCCACAAAAGCACCAATCTCTTTAACGTTAGAGATGCTCGCGAAGTCGTGGACAGTGAACAACACAGTCCTAGCCCT
>JPKZ01001320.1:175703-186989 GCA_000803305.1 Toxocara canis
GGGGGGAGGAGGAGGTGGGGAAGGGGAGATCTGTAGGTCAGATGAAAGGGGAAGATAGAATGATAGCACTTGTAAATTGTTACATTCGATTTCTGGACCGGTAAGGTGAAGACTGCTGGCGACCTTAATGCAACTAATCCTCATTCATTTCTCCAGGATTTCTTCGTGAACAAGCTATCCCGCAAGCAGACCTCTCAATTAGCTTTTTGCCTTCGACTGCACAACTATCATTAAAACTTGAAAGAAAACTGGAAATGCGTACGATGGCGCTGGCCCGGCATGCGCTTTGACGACTTCACTTACCAAACCAACCAATTCCCGTTCCAAAAACGACTTGCAAATGGTGTAAAGTTAGAATTCGTTCTAAGTTAGAATTTATTCTATCTTTTAAAGATGCGTTTCTCTTCGACACATTCGGTCGTAAAGGCACACAAGTTCTTCACTTCCTTTAAGAGTTACTTCTTCCAGAGTGAATGAACTGTTTCGAAGATGATGAGTGGAAGTGATTCTAGAGTTTAGATTATGCCGGTCAAACTTCTTAACTGTAAATTCAATGGTTCTCGAACTGAAACGACATAAAAGAAACAAAAGTACAAACAAACATGTATTATTGGCTGCCATGACACGTTTTTCAAACCGCAAAATTTGCAAAAACGCATGAAAACGAATGGCCTTCACGATTTTCCTTTTCATAAAAACTCTGCTTCCCAATACAATATATCCGAATAATATTCTTACTGTTTATTCATCTTTACGATAGCCATAATGCCTCTTTACACAGCGTTATGTATGAAGTCCTTTATCAAACACCTAAATGAACGCAATAAACCGTATATCTCATTGAAATAAGTCGTACGGCTGCAAACTTACTGATCTTAAACGGTCTGCGAACAAAGGAGCTGGTTCTCGGTACTTGATGATGGTATTAAAAACAAAGAAAATAATCTCCGAAAATTACAAGTAATACCTCCCAAACTAGTGTTACTCATATTCCGTATAACATAACAAATGTAACAAACAAAAGCGCACTAGATAGCTTAGAATACCGCATATAAGAACGTGCAATGTTTACCATGGCATTGGATAGAGGAGTGCGTACAATAGCGCGCATGAAGCGTCCCACCACCAAAACGACCGCCACATACATGGCCATCATACCGCCTGAGCCAATCACTGTGCTAATCCATGACGGAACCACTCGATCGACGAACATTATTAACGGCTCATGAAATCTAAAGACAAGCCTGTAAATCGGTGCACTAAGCTTCGACATAACGCTGTACAAGCATCGAACAAAAGTACAGAACTCCGAAATGTTTATGCTGGTTGATGTTCAAATAACAAGGAACAATTTAGTATGCCACTAAGAAATATTGAATTCTTTGCTTTCCCCAAAGTATCAATTTTACAGCTGAGATCCCCTAAGCATACTTAACGTAGATACTGCTTGCATGCATACATGCCGAAAGCAAAAACTGCAATCGATTAAACATTCTTTGGCGACAGTTCAATGAAAAATCAGTCACCGGCATGCGAGCATTTGATGTATGAAATTTCGGACAAACGTAATCCACATGCGACATATTCGAGTGCTTTATATGATTAATTTCTGTGACTACATAACAGTAATCTAATTCTGATTATTACTGCATCCAAATATAATAGACTACTTGACAAGGAAAGACCCTAAACACAACCTTAATATAATTGAATGGAATTAGAAGAACGTGAATTTTGAGAAAAGTATAAAGAACTACCCATTAGGGAACGCTGTGAACTTGAATGAATTTATTTTCGCAGTGTAAAGCTTTCACAGAAGGTATTTTGTTGATTCAGGGGAACCAAACAAAATGCCATCGATATAAAATTAATTACATTCTCTTCCGCAAGTGTACAAGTGTATAAATGCTTTGGGCATAGAGTATAATCGAAGAGTATAATCATATTTACCGAACATTCCAGTAGGTCTGTTTATACTCCCAAGTGGTCGTCGACTCTGTGGTGCCTAACGCCAAATTGATTGCATTTGCAGGCCCAAGGTCACCGAGTGGAGGCGCGAGGAGGAACCTGGGTAGAGGAAAGGTCATATTGATTGCCTCAACTCCTCCCTCCAACAAATCGACCAACGATTTGGCATGGACGGCGGATAGCGTAGTCGCCATATTGTAATGATGTTTGCGTTGTGAACTGCCATGCTCTCGCTGGAGATCAATGTCAAAAAACAATCGCATCCTCTGCAATTACCACCAATAACATATAATAGACATGTGCGGACATAAGAAAACATATAGGCGGGCAGAGAAGAATCGATAAAGAGAATATTATATAATCGTGATGATAAACCAGGCGATCCTGCAAACATTCCACGAAAGTACAACTGAAGCAACAAACAGTCAAGCAGCACTTAATCGCGCAGATGAAAGAGGACAGGGCAGGAGGCCACACCATGACGAAAAGCAATCAAGAACAGAAAACAATGAAAGGGAGCAAAACGTACTTTCGAAGGGTTAGATCGAAAAGATATAACAGTATTTAGGGCTGAGAACGCGAACACTGAAAAGTAATTAAAGAAGTGCATTCGGGTCAGAACAAGCAATTCCTAGCGATGAGCTTGCAATGTTAATCTGCGCGAAATATGATCAAGAAGCATTGGAATGGGCCATATCTGTTGATATTATATTGCCGTAAAGTTATTTAAGGATATGATCCCGGTACGCAGGCTTGTAAGCAATATCAAAGATAGATCGACGTAAAAAGACTGGATCACAGAATGATATCGCAAAAATGATCATCTCGGTGGAAATGGTTAGGTGACGTCGATGACAGTCTCGCCTAACTTCAAAAATCGCTCACCTCCCCTTCCCCCTGTCTCATCATAAGTTCGCGTACGCAAAGACGCTTAGAATTACGACAGTAGTTTTACCGACACATAATAAAGTGATGAGATGAAAGTGTGGGGCTGGTGTATAGGGTAAGTGCGCACCCTTCAGAATAGCTAGGCTGTCACCAAACTTCAAACAGAGCATAATTTGCAACTTGCTCACCCCAAATATCGCTTACAAAAAATTCAAAATAATATTTTGAGAGTAGCACGTCACAGTGATACCCTCAGAATCAAAACCTTCGACTATTAAAAACAAAAAAAAAACATTCTGCTACAACCAGCTATTCCAAAATGTGACTCTACGAAACTTGATCACGACATTACCTGCCGAAGTGGAAGAGTGGGTGGGTCAATAGTCTTGAACTGTTTAAAAAAAGACAAATAGAGAAATACCTTAGGAGTGTGCAGTTGCTTAATGAGTCGATGTTTTGCAGGTGGTGAAATTGTCCAAACTTTGAACGACTCCCACTCCAGGTGAATCGAGAATACGTCCATATTGGAATACTCGCCAAGAAACGAGAACGCACTCCTACGTACATCACTGTCTTCTTTCTCAGACAGCGTGTCCCATATGTTCTGCATCTGCGACACCGATATATGAGGCATTTCGTTGTAGAGTGCTTCCATCTCATATAGCGCCTTCAAATTCAAACAACTTTCATGTTAGTCGTTTTCAGAAGCTGTTTTATAAGTTCATCACGTTTGCAAGTAATCGCACTTTAATCTTGGTTTATAAGCTACTGTAACCAGCAGCATAAAAATATATCACAGCCATATTTCCCTATTCAATCCCTCCTCCCCCCACAAGGTTTCACAACTGGCGATTCGCGACGGTGTAATGCAGGAGCAGAAAAGAGATAGGAGAAGACAAAAAAGCATACACCTCAGTTAATATAAGGGACTCAAATATAAGAGAAGACTTAAAAAGCATACACCTCTTCAATACAAATCGAAATCAAGAATTTTCACTTTCCGCTTCTTTAATGAAACCGATAACCCACTGGACACCGAAATATCGCACATCTCCTTGAATGCAAAGCTCGTGTGTACTATTCTTACCGAGTTTAGAGAATGAGGCCCTTTGTTCAAAGGAATAAAGCAAATCGAACAAAACAGTTAAGACGAACCGGATAGCCTTCGACACCAATGGTGACTCTCAAACGCTCGGGAGGGGCTCTGGTACCGAAACTGTTGAGGAATGCAAACAGAAGGATCGGTGCCAGAATAATGATTATAATGGCAATCACAGACAACACTCCTTTAAAGAACTTGCCCGACGTGGGGGTCGGACGACCTTTGCGCGTTGCGAAATACTGAAAGCGAACAGTGTTTGAGCAAAGATCATAAATTTACACATCGCACATACCGCATGGAAGAAATATTACCGGAACAAACTTGCGCAAAAAAAAAATTCCGGAAGCTGGTTTTGCGCTGGACACTCAGTTCTTAGTGCTGCTGTAGCAGCATTTGGCGATACACCAGCAATTGTCCATCTCCCTCAGCAAGGAGATAGCCCACTACCTACCCCTTCCTCCAATGAAGGTTGTTGGTTCGCGAAAAAATTTGATGTTTTACAGCATTGCACGAACTATCCCCAAAATTGCGGGCGGAGTCCTCCACGTGCTCCAGTAGCTCTACAAAATAAATGTAACATAGACAATTCCCTTCGCAAAGGATAAACGGAGCGATACTTACGTTATCAAACCAATGATCGAACTGAATCCAGCAGTTCTGTTGTACCACTTCGTTGAAGTAATTCTCTAGACGAATGAAGTCACCCATAGTGAGCGATGTGGATGTAAATGTCCAGTCCATCGCGGTACGTAACTCGAACAAGAACGGAATGTTTAAATATCTTAAACAGATATACTTTACCAACGCAGAATAAAACAAGTTAGAGAAGCAACTCTCAAGGCTTACTTTATGGCATTCTATCAAGCCTTGTCATCAGTTTCTCTATCTGATTCGTCACATCCCATTCCCTCGAAGACGAATGCATGAGATGATTTATAAGCTGTAAAATGAATAGATACATGTCTCGCTATAAATATTCAACGATTTCAGCCAGTGAATGTATTTCGTACCACTTCCCAGTTCATTTAACAGTACTTTTCTACTCGGTATCCTCGTAAGCAATCAATAACAATCAATAAGTAAAAACAATCAAAAAATCAAGTAAATTTTACATTTTAAGAATGAGCAGTCTAGCGAGTCCGTAGTTTTTGGCGAGTATGTTCTGGTTGACCACTGACGGATACCCGTTGCGAATATGCCATGCGCTCATTAGCAGATATGCACATTTTATAAGGTACAACGCTATTGCTGCGCCATTCCACGTCACAGGACGTCCTGCAATCAAGGTGATTGGGAGTCGGAAATAGATACAGCTCCATGCTGCTTCCATTTCGGCTCAATTCTTCAAATGCATCATTTAATTGTGAAAAAGAAAAGGTAGCTTTCGTAATCGCTACCGGCAATTCAGTGACCATTATTACAAAAGATAAAGTGGCTGCCAGACATCACCACTGACGGCTTCCGAGAATAAAATTGCCAAGAAAGGTGACTCTGAAGAGTAGATATTTTCGAGCCTATTACATGTAAAACGGAAAACGGATTTGGTAGGCAAATGCAAACAAAAGTTACCCGTAATTGAAGGCACGAAGAAAAAGATGGCTGTATGAAGAAGAAAAACAAGCGCCAAGTAGAATGCGAGCCTAAATACAATGCGTTTCGACAGATAGAGCCATCGGTCAACGATCATTATCAGAAAAACCAGCGGGAGAGTGTATGCGAACCAACGGGGCAGACGGGAGGCCTGCAATAAACAGCTCACAAGTTTGTAGCGGTTCCTGGTAAGACTCGTAATCACTACATCCGCTACTACTGTAAGTGGTAATCTTTGTATTGGCAGAATGGGGCACCGATGTGGAAGCCTGGTGGCATTCAACACTCCGAGTTCACCTTTCATCATTTTATTAACCACTAGTAAAACAGTTCATGCTCATCGACTGAAGGTGATAAATTTAAATTAGCCCACTCTCCCAGCAACATATAACAGCAGCTGGCACTGCAGGAAGCGATCAATGCGCTCGACCTGAAATCCCCTCGTCTCGCCCAACAGAAGCACGCTAGCCTCCCAGTGAGCAGCTGTAGTACCGTGGAAAGACTGATAATTAATCAAAAGCGGTCTAGGAATCTGATGTTATTATGTGGCTGGTATTACAGTTCCGTTGCCGGCTGCCCAAACACAGCACCACAAATCAAGTTTCTTTTGAAAAATTTGTCACATTTCTGTCAAGAATGTTAGTTTGTTTACATCGCTGGTGTTGGACACAGCTGGATATATAAAACCACCAGTCGATGGCGGTGCTTAAGTCGGCCTCGTTTCATCAATTATCGGCGATCCATCAGTTCAATTCCACTTCCCTTTCCTACACTAACTCGTCACACCTACTGTCCCTGACTCATCGGCGTTAATGCCCTTCAACTACAGAAGATTATCCCTTCAACACACAAACGATACCATATCCGATGTGGTTTTTAGCAATAAAAAATAGCTGACTGCATCGAAAAAAAAGTGAGGGAAAAAAAGGTGAAGGAGAAGAAACAAGGTAAACTGGAAAGTAACTGAAAACAACAAAATCCGCAATTTAAGTTCAAAGTAAAAAAGGTTCATGTGAATTACATAGTACTCCTCCCTTTCAATCATCGGTTAACTAAAACGATGGGAAGGGATAATAAATGCATAGAGAGCAATGAAAGGATGGAAAGAATCCTTAGAAATCGTGGTGCTTTACCAGCCCATCGGTGGTATTAAAAGTGCACCTGACTGAGAGCGGTAGCCATTCTTTACATAATCGTATCCACACAGTTTGCCTCAAAAATTACGTTTACGCGACGTAATTCAACAAATTTCGAAGGTTATCACAACAGCTCTAACGACTTCTCTCCAAGCGGCGGTGCTCTTTACCAATTTACGCTTTTAGTCGTGTTTCGATTTCAGTATCGGCGCCAACCGTGTATTTGTTTTTCGCATGATGTACGCATACAGCCAAAGATTGCCTTTTCGCGCTCCTACTGAAGGCTTCTCTCAGACAGTGACTCCTACTGGCAAAAACGAAGCAAAAAAAGAAACCTGCACATCAAGAAGTACGTTACCGGAACCACCCTGTCCGATCATTGAATAGAACATCGAAATGAGGATCAAACATAGTGCGTCACAGCCCACCATCCACGGGTACCAGTCCATCGATGAGGGCGGCTTTTTCGCTAACAGCGCATTCACAAATCGAGTACACGATAATAGCCGCTAAAACTATGCAAAAATCTTCGACGCTACTGATAAAGACTAGTATGAGACAGTCTTGATGACCCTATATGCCTGAACTCGGCGAAATAAAACTAAAGTATCACTTCAAACATTCCACCCCCTCGTCGACATGGCCTCATCTCGAATGAACCTTTTCTGAGCACGACGAAAAGAATAGTGTACCTCACGAAACCGTTCCTCCTCAAAAAGAATGTGGAAAACCATGGAATTTCCCACTAAAAATTCAACAGAAATTGAAAAACAGTCTCCCTTTCAGGACTGCCTCCACCATGAATAAAATCCCTCTTTAGAAAGCAGTGAAATCAATAGCCCATTTCCCTCTCTGGCTTTATTCGAGACAGTCGAGAAGCGGATACAACACCGGAAGGAGATAATATTTCTGCCACTATAGACCGCACAAATATTGCACAACGGCGCTAACTAGTGTTTCATAAATGAGCAACCTCTGAACTCGAATTTTCATTAGGCTGTTCGCTTTGCTCGCCCAGCTCCGTACCAGGATCGGTCCTTGGTTGCTCTCTTACGTGATACCAGTCGCTCCACATTCCTAACCTCAACAGCTTGTACCGATGCAGAAAGACCATTGAAAGTAACGCAACGTCCCAAAACGTCCCATTTGTCGACCGGTCCATACCCAACAATCTCAAATAAGGTAGGTCTGAAGCCTTCAAACGATCTAAACCATTGAAAGATTGTCCCAAGAGACAAACAATGAAACATTATGATTGTGTGCAGCACAAAACCCTCAAAACATGCGATTAGTATCGACGCTTGAGAGAATTATATTCGGTAGCTACGCCTAACAGGGGGAGCTTTAGCGCTGAAAACCTACTACCTCTTGGCTTCGCGTTGAGGAAGCTACACTAGTTCCTCTCTTCCAGGCTAAGCTAAGTGCCATATAACTTCCCGAAATTAACTCTCTCCTCTTCGTAAACCTGATTTCGTCCAATTATTGAAAGTATACATCGTAATGATATTCATTCGCAGTCAAAGCATCTGAGGACAAGCATGAAGACGTGCGTATGTATACTCCCCTGCACAAAATGTTAGCAACGACGTTACAAAACGTCAGATGGCAACAATGAGTAAAGGAAAGATGGTTCACCTTGCCAAACAAAGTGGGTTGCCATCATCGGGGTTCGTATGAGATGACCACCCAGGCACCATTCCGTCTTGAAATAGTAGTCGAAATATTATTATAAACTGCACATAGAACGCACTTAGGATCCAGAACACTCTCGGCGGTCGAGGAATGCACAGTGCTCCCCAAGCGAATACCTAAAGATTCCTTAGAGCCTCCAACCGCTAACAATACTGACATCGGATAACCTTCCGACCTGCGGAATTTACAAAGACCTTAAGCCCCTCTTCACCCATCCCCTCCTTTTCTTCCTGCTAACCAATTAAGAAAACAAGTATACGAAAGCAGAAGAAAAAGGACGATAAGAATTTCTTCGAGTATAACCCATCTCTGCCATGCAAAGTTTTCGATGGAAATAAGCTTTCTCTTTTAAAAAAAATGCGAAAACGCAAGCACTTCTCTATATAGGCCCACTCACGCTCTCTTCTCTCATTCCCCCCACCTCCCACCCTCTCCCCAATGTCGAACATAAGCTTGGAAGGAAGTGAATGTTATAGGCTTGCGGAAATACAGTATCCGGGTGCATGAAATCATTAAAGCCTTTTCCGATCTGCTAATATTGCAACAACTGCTCTCGTCCTTAGCTGAAATAATTTTTGCTGGAACGAGTGAAAATTACGGCACTTAACGAGCAGGCCCTTCTAATGACTACCGCTGGCAACAAGTGCACTGATACGGTTAGTGCGCTCCAAACTTCTAGCTAGAAAATTACGATTAGATGTGCTGTCTCTTGGTAGTCATAGACGGACCCTTCCTCTTCTTCGTTTCCCTGCCCCGCCATGAGATAATAAAACCCTCCCTCTTTCGACCTATCACAGCCCTCTCTCTTTAGAAAAAATAGTACCTCCTCCTTGTACCACCCTGTCATATATTCCCAATTCCTTCCCCTCCCCAGCAGTTTTCCCAGTGAATACGTTGCTGCCAAACAGATACTGATAAAGCCAACCATGAGCGGGAACGGAAGAGTAAGCAGTGAGGGCTTCGAGAGATGAACCACAACCATAAGCACGAAACAAACCAGTTCCGATTGTGCCATTACTGTGTGCGAGATGCTGCAACCACACACTATCGATATCCACATCGCAGCATTTGATATTTAGGCCAGCAGTGGGGAAGAGGGGGGGGGGGGGGGTGCGGCAGAGGAGAAGGGAGTAGGCGGGGTGGAGGGAAAGAACAATTTGTGGCCCCAATATTTCAAACCGACAAGAATTTAAGGGATGGCTTGTCACACTCGCAAACTTCAAGTTCATTTTACGATTGCATCGTGTTCAGGGTAACAGAGGCGACTAAATTCGGCAAAAGTCTTGCTGGAAAAGGAGGTGAATAAGGGAGCTTAAAAATTCAAAATTTTCATCAAAGACACTCATTCGAGTTCTATGAAGAAGTCAGCATATAAAAGAGATAGTAGGGCATACAGTGCACTGATGATGGCAACCTGCTGTAGGCTAGAAAAGGGTCCCCAAGCTAAACCTCGATGGTCAGGAATGAACATTGAGGATATAAGTGTTATTCTTTGAAATTTTCTAATCACTGTGATATCTTTAAAAAGCACTTTTAGGTTTACGAAATGCTTTTAGGGAAATCACAGCAAGTATTGAACTTATATTCCTACCTCTTCACTTTGCATTAGGGACAAACAATAGATGGAGGGACAGGCGGTCCTATTGGAGTTTAAGAAGACTGACCAATAGAGAAACTTGAACGCAGGATGTATGGATCGCCATTCTTCGAGTGCTTCGTTCCACAGAGTCTCCGAAGAAGCAATTGACTGGAAATCATCTCGAAGTGCGAGTTCGCCACGAAGCGATTCCAACTTTTCACATGAATCCGACATCAACAGACGCTAAAAACACCAATATCGTTGAGAGCGACATTGACGCATCTATTTTGGAAAAAGACAACGATCCCCAGCGATGTGAGGGGACTTAGAAACACTCGTTATTCTTATATAGTCTTATGCAAAATGACATGACAATAAATGATTACGCAGCAGTGGGGAAGAGGGGGGGGGGAGATGCGCCGAAGAGGAGAAGGGAGTAGGCGGGGTGGAGGGAAAGAACAATTTGTGGCCCCAATATTTCAAACCGACAAGAATTTAAGGGATGGCTTGTCACACTCGCAAACTTCAAGTTCATTTTACGATTGCATCGTGTTCAGGGTAACAGAGGCGACTAAATTCGGCAAAAGTCTTGCAGGAAAAGGAGGTGAATAAGGGAGCTTAAAAATTCAAAATTTTCATCAAAGACACTCATTCGAGTTCTATGAAGAAGTCAGCATATAAAAGAGATAGTAGGGCATACAGTGCACTGATGATGGCAACCTGCTGTAGGCTAGAAAAGGGTCCCCAAGCTAAACCTCGATGGTCAGGAATGAACATTGAGGATATAAGTGTTATTCTTTGAAATTTTCTAATCACTGTGATATCTTTAAAAAGCACTTTTAGGTTTACGAAATGCTTTTAGGGAAATCACAGCAAGTATTGAACTTATATTCCTACCTCTTCACTTTGCATTAGGGACAAACAATAGATGGAGGGACAGGCGGTCCTATTGGAGTTTAAGAAGACTGACCAATAGAGAAACTTGAACGCAGGATGTATGGATCGCCATTCTTCGAGTGCTTCGTTCCACAGAGTCTCCGAAGAAGCAATTGACTGGAAATCATCTCGAAGTGCGAGTTCGCCACGAAGCGATTCCAACTTTTCACATGAATCCGACATCAACAGACGCTAAAAACACCAATATCGTTGAGAGCGACATTGACGCATCTATTTTGGAAAAAGACAACGATCCCCAGCGATGTGAGGGGACTTAGAAACACTCGTTATTCTTATATAGTCTTATGCAAAATGACATGACAATAAATGATTACGCCCTCTGCTCACACATCGATACCCTTCCACCTTCCCTCTTTAGCTCCCCCCCCCCCCCC
>JPKZ01001320.1:236061-271807 GCA_000803305.1 Toxocara canis
AGGGCTAGAAAAGTGATATCAATTGCTTAATAATTTACTAAGGCTGCGGCAGTTAACATAATCAAGAGTACAGAAAGCCCAATCATCGTCGAATGATTGGACTTTATGTTAGCAAGATATAAACCAGTGCATAACTTACTAATACTATTATAGGAAAGAGAACACAGTCCGATGAAGGCAATAATCGATTCGAGCAAGAGCAGCGTGATGAAAGATGGCGAAGGAACGTCAACAGAACGACCGATCAGCAGAAGAATCAGAAGGAATAACGCAATGATGAAATGAACCGAAACAACCAGCTGGAAGACCGACGTTGACGCTAACCGCCTGCAACGATTCCAAGCAAATATATCGCTAAAATAGCTAATGTTGAGAACCGCAGCAGCACTCAAAGTAGTTGTTTGACGAATCTGCAAGTGGCACGACTGATGGGTTACCCTTAGCAACATTCTGCTATAGTCCATCATATAGTTCCTGCCATCCAATACTGTCGTTCATTTTGAGCACTGCTCAATTTTCTAATGTTATTATCATATGACTTGTAAGAGAGCTCAGAAGGACCATCCATCACTCCAGTTGTAGGCCCTTGTTGGCATTGTACTTCCTCAAATAAACCCGAGAGTTATGAATTTCGTTTGTGGTTAAGATACCGCATTGTAAAGGAGGTGGGATGCGAGTACTGAGTGTAAAAATGGGAGGCGTATTTTTCAACAAAACAATCTTTTTCAGATAGTACGGCATGATTATCGATTTTGTGCGGAAGTTTTCAAAATGAAAAGAGAAAGGGGATACTTTAAAGGACAGAATATTTCAGAAAAGTTTAGTGAATCATGGAATGGGTGAGACCGAGGGATGTAACGATTTTCAGTCGGATGTTAGACCCCACTCTCGAATGATAAACGACCGGTTTCCACTCAACTGATTCATCATCCGAGTACCGTCCGTTTTAATACGGTTTTCATTTTCCATTTTAAAATTTGCTATCCTCTGCCTAACCTAACAATTAACTTGGTCTCAAATGTAGTGCTACAATACTCCGGCAATGATACTGTAGACTGCATAGTGCATTCCAAACGTGATCCAGAATCTGTTTTAACAGCTATAAAATGAACCACTCTAGAAGAACTCATTCAGATAACTATAGGTGTAGCACATTCAAACAAACCAAGCTGGCTTGAAATCCCAAAATGTTGTGATTTTTTTTTGGTCTATGCATTGCTGTATCGCTATGCTAAAAAGTCTTCTTACGAATATGTTTTTTACTATTACAAACATACTTACTACCAGGAACAGTAATATTTGTTCTAGTCATTCTCAAACATCAAAGTGTGCGAGGTCTCTACCTCGAGAGACTTCAAGAAATGTTATACGTCTGGCAAATTCTAGTAAATTTTTAAGCTCAACTGTTAACATTGCTTGGTAATATCACGCGATAAAAATTAAACAGGAAACACAAATGAACACGCACGAATAGAAAAGCAACTGTATGTTCCAGTAAAGACACCAAAGAAACCAAAGCAAAACATAACAAAACACCAACCTCGGTCTTCCACTCTCGACGTCATCCGAACCGCTCATCGAGAGTGACATTGTTGACAGTAGCACAACTGCTATGTATAGATTGGAAGTGTGTTCCAAAATTTGCATAAGATTATTTAAAAGTGGAGATAATTGCAGTCTAAGGAGAGATTTATAGAAAGGAACGCAAATTATAATTCGCATGCTGTCGATTGCTCAGATCGAAATTCACATAGCTAATGTCGTTTTTTATTCAAAAAGTATTAAAGTATGAAATCAACGAGAAATAAGCATATAAGTCTGTGCAATAAACGAAACGTAATTCTTATCCTTGAAAAGTCGCTCATTCACCCTTCCTCATTCATAATTTCACTTATGAGCAATTCGCAAATCGAAACAACAATTTGAATATTCAGTCATGGTTGGTCTTCTGGATAAGTCATGGTTGATATCTTTGAGGACTCATGAAATTCCCTGGCTGCTTCCTAAACTTTTTTGTTTACTATGTCAGTTTTTATGGAAATCCTTTACTGTGTCAGTTAACCTTTTACCTAAGCTTTACAAATATCTTAAATATTTGCTATGTCAAGTGAAATGAAAGTAAAGCCTTGGGAACTTGAATTCGTCTTAATATTTATTGGAGAGTGTGAATGATTTTTTTTTGTTCTATTAAGGGAGCGAAAAAAAGCGAGTAGTCCATTATTGGTTGTGATCAAGCTCTTCATTGAAGTGCATCGCATTTGGATGATCATTGCAATTTTGAGCGCTAAAAGAATGTGCTTCTTCACATCGATTGCAGTGAGCAGTCGATGAGCCAATGCAGCTCTCACTACCATCAGTCGAGTTGTTCACCAGAAAATCGCAAAGCTGACTCGATTCCATCACCGCCTAAGAGTGAAGTCGCTGAGGCTCTTCAGCAGCTAACAATAAATGAGCTTAAAACCGAATAATGTTTCTCTCAACCCTAGATGGAAACAAGAAATAGGACGAACGCAGAAAAGCATCAGAAGGAAAGCGGCATCACCAGCACAATGCTGAACGGTTGCAAAGTAATACAATGGAATGACGGCATCGAGTCTTGGATTGGATATTTCACTCTTTGCGTGTCCATCCAATACTTTCATTTCCGATGAAATTTACAATTATAAAATGTGATAGGGAAAATTTGCATTATAAGGTGAGTGGTCTCATACACAATATATCGGATTGATTAGTACGCATTGATCGATCTGCATGATAAACAAATTACTTTTGTGATAAATGCGTGCAAATATATGACAGCAGATTAATATACTGATTTGGCCATTCATCATTCGATAAAATTAACTGCAAAGAATTTTGCTCTTGCACAAAAAGAAATTTGCAAAAAAAGCACAATGCGTTAGTTCCATAACTCACTCATATTTATTATTCGCTCACTTGCCAACGCTGAGTGGTTGACTCAGTCATTCGTCACTTCAGGTGGTGGTCTCTTCTACCAAGTATTTGTACTTTGGATTCCAAGCAAAAGTAACTAAGAAAGCTGACTTGCTTAGAATGAAGTGCAGAGTTTCTTTTAGCCATGTTTTTAGTTTTCTCGTTTCATTCTAAGAAACACACATTGTTTTTAAAGAAAATCGTTGAAAGCCCAGTTCGCCTTAAAAAAATCAGAAATACTGGACTCCCTCACGAATAAAAATACGCTTAGATTTTCATTGGAAATTTCTTTAAAAACAGATTCAAGAAGGGAGTGCTTGCAGAAGGGAAGGCTGTGCTCAGTTTCAGTTAGTTTCATATTTGCTAGAACCAGATTAGCTATTAGCTTTTAGCTAGGAACCACTTTTTTCTATAACACATTTCACGATGGCTTAAACCCATAGAAATTCAAAAATAACTTTTTTTAACGGCAAATTATCAATCCCCCTATTAAAAGTTTTTCTAAATAGTTTCTATTTGATACAATTTTGAAAATTTTTTGTTGTTTAGGAAATTCATAATAATAACAAGCAATGAATGAACGCCGTTCGTATAATCAAAGTTCTTCTTTAGTTTCATTCTAGCAAGTAAATGTCAGTGCAGTATTTTCTTTACCTTAAAGTAGCGCCGAACAAAAGTAGGTAGAGACTGTCGCCAGTATTGAGTAATGATGTTATTTAGAGCGCTGTTAATAACAAATTTCGATATCCTTACTGCTCGATTTTGAGATTCATTCTGACGTTCCGTATTGCGAACGCAACACTCACCGATATGCATCAACTAACAACTCTTACAGTTGTTTACCTCATGCTCGGCGCAAGCATATTGCAGGTGATCTGAATCCCACGTTCCTTTTCCTTTATTTTGGGTGGCATAAAAGGTAAAGGGGAGGGGGTGGCTGGGAAGGGAGAGCACGCTTTAGAAAAGTATGGAATTTTCGAAGTCCAGTTGAATATGGTGTCTACATTCCTTGAAGAAAACGAGCACGAGAGTTTATGAACTTAAAAAACATGGTCACTCCTTGCAATAAGCCCTCTTCTCCCCCCGCTCCGGTAGGCTGAATAAGCGTTTAGGATCCTTTTGCGACCGACTGCTGTTTTTCAACTTGACACATTATTCCATGCAATCGACAACTAGTTACTGTAAAAAATTGCAGATTTCAATAATCTCATGTTTTACCTTTTGCAGACAGTGACCTTGTTCTTCCACACCGTCTTAGTATGAATACATTTCGAATCTCCAGTCATAACCGGAGTTGACATGAGATTAGGGATCAAGTAAGGGAAATTCATCATTTGATCGGTTGCCTTTCTGCGTACCACATAGCGAATTTAGATTATGTGACGAAGGAGATTTGCCTACGAACAGTATTTTTTATCATACGCGCAAGAAAATCACCTGTTAATTGGTCATTAAATCATACGATTCGGGCTCTTACTTCCCAAACGCTTCACTAACTTGAAAGGTCACGCAAAAACTTTTGCGAAAATTCTAAGATGTTTCATACGTGACCCAAGAAAAGAGAATTTTTAGCATTCAAGTGCGTCAGCGAAGAGACGCAATACTCCTCTAAATAACGATGCTCAAGAAGTGGAACAAGTTCAAGGCAGCGGCTTCGGACCAGATCCGTTCAACAGTGAGTTTTCTCAATGGCCTAAATTTTCATTTGTTCAGAATATACCAAACTTGGATTGTGTAATGAATTAAAGGAAAGTAAGTGAACAGGTGCACTATGGAGCGATACTGTGAATGGATCCACGAGCACACACGGTTTAACCTGGTAGTACAGCAAACTGCACCAAGTTAATCGCAGCAATTCCGGTCGGACGTGTCTCTCATCAGATTCCACTTCCTATCAGCACCATTTATTCGCAGCCTGCTTTCCTGTACTTGTTTCCATCGCACTACGGATGATTTAATGTATAATAGGGATAAGACATATTGGCCAATTGATAATCTGAATAGTTACTATGCGCATTCAATTAGGTAGACTCGATTTCGTCCAAGGATTCTCATTAGACAGACAGGTAGGGGAGTGAAGATCACACCGTTCGGAATTATGAGGCATTTTCGATTCACATTTACTAGCAACTAGCAAAATCTAATGCAACCATTTCAGCTAACACTGAATAGCCGCCAATCACCATATCATTTGCTTGCCTAAACAGAAGTTAGCTCACCATTGGTTTCTAGCACGATTTTATAATTTCTCAAAAATAGACAACCAAAATTGCGCAGAACATAGGAGAGGGTTTTAGGGGTTGAAACTTTCAGATCGTGGAGGTCGCGTTGCAATGAAATAGAAATTACCAAACAAAGCAGCACATTGCACTAAATGCTTGGGCACTTTTGGCGCTAGTCAATAGTGGTCGGATCGAAATAAATTTTTCTTCTTTTTTTTTTTTCGGCACTAACAAAACTTTTCGTGAGAAATTTTTTGCGTATATCAATACAAAACGATCACACATTACTACGGCTCGTTCATATGTGAATCGTACAACGTTTTCATTAAGTATCGTCGTCTTGAACTATTAGTTTAGTGCATATGAAATATCGATCGATGTTTAGGTTGTCCACGAATTATCGAATTTCCATTTTTGCATTTGAAAAGTGGAAATGAGACGTGCAAAGTAAACGAATTTTCAACGGGTACGACGCGTTTCCAATAAAATTATATTGATCCGTATTGATCGTATAAAATCATTTCAGCTCGCGTTTCTAATCGTTTACTTTCAACGATAAATTCTAGAAACTCTTGTGAGCTCTTCGTGAGATATCCCGCTCGCTTATATCATGTCAAATAGCTTGAATTTTCTATAGACTTTTTTGATCGTCTTTCGGTCTTTTGAAACTTTTGAAACCGATATCGGCTGAGCTTCAACAATAACGGATCTCTTCAGCTGCTGAGCCGAAATGGCAAATCAACAGAGCAAACAGAGAAGCTCAGAAAAATATATCGTTGAACTAGCTACCCAAAACCGCATTCGTTTAGAACAAAACTGTGGACGGAAGAGTACCATTTACGGGTGGAAAGGATGGGAAGGGTGAGCAATTTAGGCATTTATGCAAATGTGGGCTCGTCTTAATCGCACGTAGTTGCGTATGAGAGGGCACCAAAAACTATATCGTCAAGTAGTAAGTAAAATGCATTTCGATCTTCAATTAATAAAATCTTTCCTGCGTTAAATTTGCCCCACGGGTGTGGTACATGGATATTGCTATTTATGGGCTTTGACAAATTTATAATTTGTGGAGCGCATTGTGGAGACGGATAAAAGATTTAGCGCTAATCTTAATACTGACACGTCTAACACCACTAACATTTGTTTGTTTTATATCATCAAATTATTGCTGATTTGAGCGCTGAAAATTTATAAAACCAAATTAACTTTCGAAGCGGTCAACGAGAGCATCAGTGGCGCTTCGGGAAAGGCAACAGCCGAGAAAAAGCTGAAAACAGTGCAAAATACTACGCCAAAGATTGACCATCTTGTCGCGCCTAAAAAGCCTTTTATGCTTACGTGTCGACGACAAGTGATGTAAGTGAATCTTTCTCGGATCTCTTTCTCATCACATTCACATTGCGAACTTTAATGTCGGACATGAAATCAGGTTGTTCTTCCGTCATTGCACATTGTTTTACTGCACTTTTCAAATTGTCTATTTTACGACGGCTCGTCACAGTTACGGATGTTGAGGTTTTAGCTTGAGAAGAACTTAACATATGCATTCGGTCTTTGCAATATCGTTATTTTGTCTTTTCACTATACTTGACAATTTGACTGATCTGTGGCAAACTTTCTTTCGAACAATCAATAAATCAATCATAACAATGCAGTTTTGAGCTATTTTTATGGAGAATTAAGAACTGAATCGGCCATAGCAGATATGAGACTGGAGGAGCTAGCTTTACAGTACGACTGGTTGCCCAAAGCAGGCAACAGCGAGAGGTGAGGTAGAGCGTTGTTGATTAAAAGCCACGCCCAACAGAGGAAAAGAGTTCAAAAAATTGAGCTTAATTAATGACTAATTAAGGCTGGAAAATGTGCCAAACTTGTGTACTTTTGCCTTATAGCAAGCAAAAGTTATGAACAATAGTTAGATAGTTACCATAATTTGACTAAAACGTTCGATTTGCTCCAAATTTGTTTCAAATTTCATATTGCAGTGTTGCCGCTGTAATCTCAGCCTTTTTCTCAATTGCCGCCCTAGCTACCTTCTCGATGTTGTACGCCATTCACGAACACCTTCAGGATGTTTGCATGTCCCTCGAGGTAAACATTGTTCGCTTCATTGACGTCGATTTGAAAAAAAACTTGCGATGTGATGCTCGACCCATTAAAGTGGGACACCTCATCTATAGATACGAAGGGAAAGACTTGTGCAGAGAGTTCAAGGTTTTTGAATAGTCCCATTCCGCTCTTGCAACCATCAAGGTATCAAACACAAATAGAAAGAGAATTCGCTTGCTTCCCCTGAGGTCCACTTATGGGATGAACTTCCGACGACATGACCAACCAGAAGCAGTTCATAATGGCTCTCTTTCAGAAAGCTTTTAGTAGACACATTGAACATGTTCAAACAGCTACTTTCTGGATTTGCGCGAGTCAATGTAAACGCCAGTTTGGTTTTCAGCATTCTGTTCATCAGGAAAGCAGTATTGTCCGAATGATTTCTTCCTGTAGTCAAAAAAATGTTCGATTCCCATATCCTTGCGCGTTTCCGATCATCGGCATGTGAGAGGAACCTATGGAACCTGTACAGTCCGAACCTCTCGGTTGACAACTATGCAACGTTGTAAACAAAATTTAGGATCTTCAAACGAGAACCCATGCCATGGTCGAACAGACACGCGTCGTTTTGGATGGGATACAAGATGCTGAATGCGAAATTCCCACTGAAATGGTAAAACAGAAGAGCGAGCTTCCAGCCGAGTCTGCGAAACCAAAAGATGGACAGCGAACAGCTGCGAATGTTGGCACGAAAAAGGTGAAGAAGTTCAGGAAGCGATGAAAAACGAATAACATTAGCTAACCGACATGCAGATTCAGATATTCTCTACTTGTACTAATAAACGTCGACTTGAACAGAAGTAACAATGCTGACCTAACTCACTTCTGTTAGGCGTCAGCGACTAAGCGAATGACTCCTTGCCAACCCGCAACCATTGCGAGACAATTGTTGGTCCATAAAGTGTCTGCCTGACTGAGCATTAGGGTGAGGTCTTTGATTCACCAAATTTTCCTCATCTTCCCGATTCGTGGTAGGCGAGATCCTCTTCCGCTTTGATATCTAATAGGTTGACGGACCTCTTGAAAACGTTATTGTGGGCCGTCTATTTGACAATACCACGTTAACTACCTTGACTCTTCGCACCGATAACATCAGCAGGAAGTCTACAGTTCCAAGACAACTCGACGAAGTCGAGGGCATCGATAATGGAGAAATTCTTAACAGACAACTTTAAATAAGTCGTCGACAATAGACGACTTTAAAGAGGTGTATTGCATTTAAAGCATAGAATGTGTATCGAGATTGGAATATGATCGCAGTGAAATAAAGGCTGATATAGTAGTTTTATGGCTGAGCTTGAGGGGCGTGTATTGTTGACAGGCTCAATGCAGTAACGAAGTGAAATGGCACTACAACTGCTGAATATGTAACTGAATTGTGCACACGGGTACCTGCTGTCTTTCTCCGTACAAGCGTTATGCGCATGTTTGCCTATGTAATTGCTGAGCCAATGATAATGTCAATATATGAAAAATTATTCAATGCGGCAAATGCTTGTTGTAAAAGTTGAGAAAACTGTTAGACAGCTGTCACTTACTACGGTATGTGCTTTTTGCAAAGCTGGTAACGAACTGACCAATGCTTGAAAAGCGAATGAAGGACGCTAAACTGCACATATGCATTTCTGCTCGTTCTGCGCTCAGATAATTGCTCTCATCATCCGCTACAAATTTGCACTTCTCTCGAACATCGGGCTGTTAGATCGGGAACGCTGCAAATGTTAGCATCCATTTTCTCGAAACTCATTCGCTATCTCACAACTTGCAAATTATCATCAAGAAATTCACATTCCAGATTTGTTTTATGCATAGCGTAGTCGGCAACTTTGTAAATCATATGAACCCGAATTTGAGTGTTCGTAAAAGAAGAAACGTTTATTCGTAATTTTAGCTGTCTTCTCGCCTACCCACCATTTCCTCCTCTTCCACCAGTGCAAAAAAATATAGTTGTACATAGATGAATGACGCAAACAGGAACAACTGGACATACTCGCCAATATTTGAAAATGTTGCAGCTGTCGCAAAATTTTATTAACTGATAAAACGAGGCATTTGAACCAGCTCTGGTTGCGATAAGCAGCTCCAAAGTTTGGCTCCTTAAGAAATTCGTTTCAATTTTTGATAGTCAGTTCACTTCATGCAGAGATGCATTTCAGTTGTCAGCAACCCGACCGTACGCAAACTTCTATTCGATGTTTGCATGACATAAGTCAAATATGGGTCAGAAGTTGCTTTGTTTGCATTCTCATCATACAACTGCTCATATTCAGTTGTTTTCGATCCATCCGTACACCTTCAGTCTTCTTGCATTGTCGTTGTTCGCATTGCTTTTCTTCGTTACATCACGTACACCGTTTGTTTGTGAATGATTCTTAGTTGAGATGAAAGCCGAATCAACTGGTACAGATCCCCAACCACTTGCCGATGAACCACCAAACGCACCCTTCGGTGAGCTACTGAATCCACTACTTGACGATCCACCAAAGCCACCAGCTTTGCTTGGTTGCGTTGCCTTCGATTGAACAGCTGCAATACGACCACTAAAAGGCGTGAAGAGAATAATATTCGCTGTTAATCTCAGCAAAAACAAACCATGGAGGGCTTTAAAGGGCTATATGCTACTGTTTCGTCCGCTCAAAATTTGCCCACATGCGCGGGCAAAAAACCATCAACGAAAACTGTAGGATGTGCACTTTGGCAAACTTCCATTTGTAATACGCAGTATAGCGATCTCTATCTGTATATGCGTATCTGCATGTCCAGCATTCTGTTCAGGAACCGCTGAAATTAGTGAAGTGAAATTTGATGGATTCGATCTTCACTCGTCCACTCCATTTCACCCTTTAAACCCCATTTAAGGCCATTTCATTAGCCTCGCGGAAGCTACAGCTCCTTAAGGAGGAATAAAAATTTCACAAATTTTCGCAACATATTAGGCTGCATTTTATACGAAGTGGATTGCATAAAAATTATCATTGAGAGGTAGGGTCACGACGAATGCCAATTTACATTTTCTACCCTCAGTTTATGAAATCAGACAATATGATTTTTTATCGTATGGTTATGCATGCATGATAGGGCAGCTATTGAACAGAGAAATATGCTAAGGAAAGCGCAAGCAGAATGGTGATATTCAAAAACGGTTTTTAAAGGAAACCGAAAGAGGCGATGGAAACTGTGTGTGAGGTAGAAATTGAATGTCGTTCATTGTAGATTTGGGAATTTTAACTTAAAAGCCGCAACACGAAGCGTCAAAATATGCAAGTCACATTGAAGAGATATGAAATTGGTGGATACACTCCTTGGTCTCCACCTTCCCTCAACCGATATCCATGTGAAGCAATTTTTTGTAACCTCCAAAAGGCTAAGCCTTTTCCTCAACAAGAGGACGCATAAAAATTGCTTTCTTTCATACAGTTTTTTGTTAAACAGAGAGTTTTCACTTCCATTCAAACGGACAACTCCTCTATTGAACCACAACACTACATCCCCCCCCCCATCATCTACTCCAGCTTCCGTTTCCTCAGTACGCTAGTACGATCGCGTACACAGAAAGCCCGTGGCTATAAGGTTGTCGCCGATCATATACGCACAACAACTAACAGGTATCGATGAACGCGAGAAGAGTGAACGCAATAGCCGTGAAGAAAACGATTTTGGAACCCATTGAAGTTTTAGTGTTGCAACCACTGACTGCATGTTAACAGTTGGCGATGCTCGTATTTATGCGAACTCTGAATTCGCTAATGGGCGGATTGACAAGTTTTTGTAATTTTCGATGAGTGATTTTCGCCTCAAAGACTCATTTTTATGATCTCCACGCGCACTAAATGCTTCATAGTGGTAAACTACCGGAAAAAAAATGGTTCATTCAAAGGCGCTCTCCTCACTTGTTATCGTTAATTCGACGATACGCATTTGTAATGCGCGAGAAAAATGAGCAGGAATGTACGTTATGCTTCATATTCGCAAGCATTCTTGTTTTCACAGGGCGTGTTACAAGTACAGCAAAAATTAACAAGGCCTTTCCCTGTGCATACTGTGACCAACGATCACAATCCAATCAGACATATACGTCAGCAGCAGCTAAGAATCTGCTCCACCTTCTAGAAATAATATGGGGGAGGGGTGGCGGCTAGCGAGAACAGAGGCACACCTGCGAGGAACATCTGCAAATTTTTTCCACATATCCTTTAAGCCTCAGGCAAATGAGCAACAAACTTGGAAAAGGAAGAGGGGAAGAGAGTTACTCACATGCGATGTATACGTGTGCATGTTGCATGCATGTTCTGCATGTTTATCATGCACGATACAGAGGAACTGGGAAAAGGAAGAAAATACAAATGGATGCGCAACGCCAATAATTTTTCGGAGTGCATATCACGCAATAGAAGACGAGAACGCAAGAATCAGCATTTTTGATAAATGTTTCATCTGATGCCACTGTGGCTTATAAAGTGGAGCTTCACACTGATCGAAATTTGCATATGCGTAATTTTTGACGCTTTCGGGAAATCTATATAAAGAAATGATCACAAGTTTTTTCGTTGTTCTGTTCTGCTCTAACGTTGAGTGGTTGCCTTGCATTTGTCGTTTGTTAAGGTTGGATTTTTTGATGCTGGGATGTTCTTTTTCAATACTTACATCTATCCTTCGGCGTTTGCACATTTATATCTGGCCTGCAGCCACAGGAGGTTTTCCTCTACCTGGCCCCCTTCCTTCCCCTGCCCCCTCCTCTCTCTCTCATCTCCAATTGAAACGACTCGAGTTACGGGGTTCTTCGAGTATTTCGCTTTTGTTTTTCGGTTTATGATCTCTCCCATCGAGCGAAAAGCCTCCTGCAGTTTGCACGGATCCAATTAGATCTTCGTTTGATCGAATGTAAAGCATTCGGTCACTAAACCGTGAAGGTTAGCAACGGCTGTCGGCCAATCATCAAAACGCATGAGAACAGCTATCTTTTAATCGCTCTCACGGCGCATGTCGATAACCCATTTATGGGATTCGCTGTTAGACTTACATGCTCGCCACTTAACTCATAAATGAGGCATAACTCTCTTTTTAATATGATATTTTTATATGGTAAAGAACTTAAACAACATGGAACATAACGAGATCTGCAAAACGAACGGAAACTTATGCTAATGGGCGGGAACGACATGCGTTTTGGGCGACCCACACATTAAGTCGATCGGTTTCGGAAGTTGTTTGCAAATGACTATAATTCAAATTATGTTTTCATATGCACGTAAAAGTCAACTAAAGACTTGTTTCTGTGCTGTGTGATCGGTTGCGCAATCTGAATGGATGGGCGATGAACTCGTTTAAAAATGGGGTGGAAGTGACTCTGGTATGTGGGTTACACCAACTAAATTTTCATAACTTAGTAGTTCTGCAGCAGAAAATACCCGGCTAGCGGGCAAAAATTTTCTAAATCCGTGTGCAGCGCCTCTCTAACTGCAATTATGAGATAGCGAAGCATTGCTTCCAGATTTGGAAGGTTTGAAAGATCGTTAAGAGCTCACACAAACAAAGCCGTGCCTGACTTCCAGAAATCATTTGGGATTACAGTAACTACCACGTGCGTAAATTTCGCCTCTTATTAGTAGTAACTAGAAGCATCAGTTACTTTATCTTACGTGTGTCCGCTTTGCACATGTCACTAAGGTAAACAATTCAAATCCTTAACCTCTTTTATCGTTTCCTACGCCAAATGTGTGATTTTTTTGCAGAGATGCGTCGACTAACTTTTCTCATCGTTATGTGCTTGGGCATGCATGCAAAGCAGTTACAGGTGATGCCGATTTTTTAACCTCACCGCTCCGTTAGCTAGATAGCATTTGTTTTGACAAAACTGGCAGTGAAGCATATCGCTTCATAAATGGCTTCTAACTATACTTTCACTTGCTGCAACGAAGATGATACTTGTTCAATGAAGAGGTTCGTCGTAGAGTGCACGGCAACATTAGTTTTTAAAAAATAGCAAAATTGTGGTGGAATTCTGTCAGAATCCTGAGTTTTTTCTTCTCAGAGTCGTAAATATTTGCGATCTGCTTCCAGAATTCACGGTGTTAAGCATTCATTTTCCGGACTGAGTGTTCACGAGTACCGCGAGTGCTTCTCTTTTAAAATAACTAGGAGAACCGACTTTAGTTTAAAGAAGTTTTCGAACACCAGCCACATTAAGGTCGCTCCTTGTTCGCCATTGCTAAGCGCTTTTTTTCCAGAATACATTTAAAATCGACTAAACCAAGAAATCATTTTGGATCAAGTCATAGTTCAGAACATATAGAAATAGATAATTTCCCAGGAACAGTGAATTTGACGATAGTTATGAGACGAACGCATCTTTAAATGTCGTCATTAGCTGCATCATTGCAGGATGCAAAAGTGCAAGGGCCAAAAAGCGAAGAAGACTCGAGTATTTCATGCGGTCCCACGAACACCAATACCAGCATCCTGATCGCAACGGATTTCTGTCATGGTATACAAATCCATTACATTTTGCGAATGACTTGTTAGTCGTTCTAGAGCACTTCATTGTTTTGGCATGAAGAGCATGGTTGTAGGCGTGAGTCAATTCATCCATAAAGGGACGTCACAGGTTGAGTTCAGAAACTTTTGTAAGCTGTTAGATCTGGTTCTTGCAGAGAAGGGCAAAGGAACTTCGTTATCTCGACCTCCCCCCTCACCTCTTTGCAGAACAATCCTTAGGTAAGGTATCTTTTGGGCAGCATTATCTACATCTGACAACAGATTCGCTTGGTAGCCGTATTTATTGTGTTGCGCAATCTCAAGTTAAAGTGGTCCAAAAAATATACCACGTTGCTCTATTCTTAGCTTTTATGAAATCAGTCGTCTAATCTCGTCCTTGAGAGCAGTGGAAATTTCGTCATCTCTGATTTTGGCAGCACTGAGCTAAACTCAGAGGAGATTGTTGCAAAGCAATGGCCAGTTTAAAATAAAATTTTTTGAAATCAAGTTTCCTTGATCTATGCTTGAATGATCCTAGTTTGCAAATTTAGACTGCGCAAGAAAAGCAGAAGTGGATAACCATGCCATGCCGTCCACCCCTTCGCAAGATTTCGAAGCGAAATACCGTCCACGTAAGGATTTTGTAAATCTAGCCTCTCACTCGCTTACTTATATCGGTTCACATAAATCGACATACGCAAATTTTCCTTTTACAACAACTTAAAACGTCATTATCAACATAGGGGCGATTAACGACGAGGAATTCCAAGCCGTGTTCGCTGTTCAAACTATATTAATCGCACTGTGGGATACTTTGTCTACAAGCGGTCGGCGGTGGATATATTGGCTGATGTAAAGGAGAGGAGAGTTACAGTTGGAACATAGAATACAGTAATTTTTAAACCCACAAGAAGTCATAGCGCTATCGGTCTCACAAGTCAGTACGTTATCCTTCGGAGAGCCAGAAAACAGCACCAGAAACACCGTGAAATACACATTCAAACATGGGCTTTCTCTTGCGCCCACGAGAAAGCAATTAATTAGCTTGGGTACTTAACAACTACTTATAGTTAAAAAGCGATGGGCGTTACAATACTGATTTGCTGAGGCTTGATCAATGTGTCACTTTTTTTGGTTCGGGAATGGAACTGAACGAGTCAAATGAAATAGACTCGTTCAGAACCTAAGCTTTTTGGGTTCCTTCATGGGCTATATGCCCTAAAATTAACCATTATACGTAGATGTTAAGATAAGACATTGGCCGAAAGTAGAAGGCTTGTTTTGTCAAATGCAAAACAGTTTCATATCGTTGGATTCCACTTTGAAACTTTCACCAGCTATGGTTACAGGAACCTGTTTCGACTTTTCTATTTTTGTTACTTGCAGATTTAAGTTTTTGCTTTGCTGTATGGTTTATTGACTATGCTGCATAATTCGAATCTTATGGACTGCCACATTTTTATAAGGTACATCACAGGTGGCGGTAAGTTGAACAAGAAATCACAGGACGCTCGCCGAATGTCACCGCAAAAGTATTCGGTGATCGGCCGCGTGAAGGAAACGATCGCAACAGAGACTCGTCATGCCTTCATAGCTGCACTCAAATGGGCAAATAAGCACGAGATTGAAGTACTGTAAGCGCTGCTATGGTATTGTTTTTTTTTTGCAACTTCTCGCGTAAGCAATTTCAGAAAAAGGTTGATGTTGTTAGGTAGTTCACGCATGCGGAATCGAGGGTTCCGGAGTAATGTGGAGATGAGGTTGCGAGCTCTCGCCATCTGCTTTGTCGGATCCGTCATCCCACTACAAGACCAGGAAGCTCGGCGCTTTCCTTCCTTGAAGCTGAGTGGACTGTCCAACAAAGCTGCCTACTTCCTTGTTTTACTTTTTTATTTATGATAGAGTTGATGAGTGAGAACCAACTGACCAATCAAAATATTTGTTCTGCGTTCTACTTCACATTACGCTATTTATCTCACAGACAAAGCCAGACGGTATCTGCGGTGCGGTGGAGAAACATTGTTTAAAAGCAAATATCCACAAAAGTGACACTGAAGGGACAACTGTGTTGATAGATAATGTTCACTTAGAGAAGGCATTGATAGAAGATAATGTTCACTTAGAGTTGTTAGCCGTTAATTCAGCGCTTAATAGCTCCAGAAACACGGCTGGCAATAGAATAGCATAAATATGTGTCTAACTGTTTCCATTACACGATTACTTTGCCGTAAGCAGTAATGACTCAGAGTTATGCATTGCAGTCTCTTCTCGGGTGTCCTTCTATTGACAACGATAACTATTTTACTCAACTGCTCAATCTACCTAGGAAAAGTGACGGTGCATCGCATTAGGGACATTGATGATTCGTTGAAGGTATGACCGTGTTGATTTGCATTTCTTTGTGATGAATTATTCAGAAAGTAAAGATTATTTCATTTCTGAATTGTAATTTGTTCATTTCTGGACTATCCAGAATTGAATAAATTATCCATTTATTCACTTGCATTCCACTACGGACTAAAAGCAAGGTGGCGAACTTTGATGAATTATCGGATAAATCCAGAAAGCAAAGCTCTTTCCAGAAATCTTCCTGAACCAAATGGGTTTTGGTTAGCAAATATCAATCACGTTAGCATTGGAACATGTTGATTTATATGGGATATGCAGCTATATTGTTGTTTTTTTAGAGTTTACATACATGTGTGTCATGCTTAAGTGCGTGTCATTGTCTTAGTTGGCAGTCAGCTATTTTCGATCTCGATGCATCGAATTTAAGATCGTGTACCTCGATCGCTTTCTAATTTTTTGGTTAAAAACAGATATGAAGGAAAGCTTTTATTTTGAAGGTCTTTGACCTTTTGGAAAGCAGTCTGAGAAAATGATGAGGTGATCGGAAGGGAGTTGAAATGAGCGTTGCTCGCCGAATATTGCGGCTAATGAATGTTCGAAAAAGTAAAACGCTAGAGCAGGCAGCGACTTCGCGCACCACTTTTAGCTATTTCCGATCAGTTCTCGTTGCAGAAACTTCACAATGAAATCAAAGTGGTGACAAACTTCAAACGCAAGATGCTGGCGGCAACCGAAAAGGCAAAGGGCGCTCGCTTGTCTACCACAACAGATTCAACGTTGAAGTCCGAGAACCATTTCAAAAGCGACAGTACGAACTAACTTCAACGAAAGAAATGATTCAGAACCCATTATAACTCAGTAAAGCCGACACAATTAGCTAACATTAGCTGACACTTTCTTGAACTTAATAAATAAATATTTCTATCATTGCCTTGTTAACATGTGCTCAAAGCAGTAGTGTGCTAAGAGGTGGGCCCGTTGCCGCATTCTTCGATAAAATGAAGAGGTACTGATCAGTAATTTGCACTCTTGCAACAAAAAATGCTTGGGAAATGTAATTATTGGTAATTACTAGTGAGATGCGAGTGAAATTTTTGCTCAGTTTATTTTTCGAAGAATCCCAGAATTCTGTAAGAAAGACTTGGCCGTCCGAACCAATGTCTTCTGAGAGTCATGAATTTGCCAAAAATCCAGAGAAACTTTCGAGGTGAGCTATCGAAGTGGATTCCAAAGGAAAATTTTATGAGCTGAAACTCAATTTTTAAGTCTGCAGAGAGTTTAGTGAAAATTATGTGGAATACTGTTTAGCGGTGGATGTCATTCCCAAAGTGATAATGGAGCACTTTCCAGTCACCCTGAGGGTCCGCTTCAGGGCGAGAGGCTTTATTTGAAGTAGCCAGTCGATCGATATTGTCTTTAAGAGACGTAGTAGGGTATAGTAATGGAATATGATTAGAATTTTTGTGTTGAGAGCCTTATATTTTTAGGGACGGCCCGCACCACGATTGATACTGATTGTGACCTCTGGCAGCGGAAAGCGGCGGACATCAGCCTGATATCTAGACGGTAGCCTAACCTTCCGAGCCCAATTTGATAAATTATCCCGTTCGTGTTCAAAACTTCTATACCATATGAAAGCAATAAGGCAATACATGAATACGAGATGTATAACTATGCTAATAAATGCCCATATAACTCCTAAAATTAGATTATTCCTGCCCATTACCGCGACAGCAACTAGAAAAGAACTCAAAACACTGCAACGAGTCGCAAACCACTCGATCAGAGTCATTCACAACCTTAAAAAATTCGAACAAATCGGCGAACACAAAACCCGCTACAACTGGGGAGACATCTCAACACTGAGCAGCATGGAATTTAAAGTAATGGTCAAGAAGATGCAAAATGGCCAACTCAGTGAAAATTTGAATAACTTGCTGACAAAAACAACTCATAACCGAACGAGGCATGAAATGTACACCTGTGAAACATTCCGAACAAATTACGGACAAAAAACCATAAGACATCGAGCGACTGCTTTCCTCAATACACTGTTGCATTTGAGTGATATGTAGTGATGTTTTTATGGCGTAATATTTTATTATGACTGTATCTCATTATATCCCTTTATATCATCTTTGTATTGTCGTAAAGGCACTTATTGCCTATCGACTCAATAAAAGATTCGATTCGATTCGATTCGATTCGATATCGCAACCAGTAAGGGAATATAAAGAAAATCTGGTGCGGAATGCTTGCTGCACCATAATATCCGTTTTACTGAAACCAAAATGCTATCACGCTTATATTTTATTTGTGGCTCTTACAGCAATTATTCTTATTGGTGATTAGGATGTCATTCACTACTTAGCAGTTTTCGATCCGAATTTGCTCATCGATTTGTTACTTTCTTCTTTGTTTGTGCCCTCGGCATCTGTCTTCGTATTCGGTTCATTCTGGCTGCGGAATGAAGCGGGAGCTTTGGTATGTGTTCTAAAAGCGCTTGTCGATGATCCTGCAAAGGCGCCGCTTAGCCCAACCGTTCCAACTACTAGCCGGAGAACCGGCCCATCGTTTAATACCGCTCGACTGTGAGTTCGAAGATTGCGACACCATATCGTAGATACTTTATATTTCATTTCATTTTCAGGAGTTACTCCTAGTAAATGAGGTGTTCACCTACTCATCACATCTATACAGTGTTTCTTAGCCTTTATTATAGCCCTAACGAAGAAGGTTGATTTCTTAATGCTTTTCATTCTTGGATACCGCGTGATGTGTCCTACGCTTAATTGACAACAAAGGGAGCTGCTAATTAACGGTCTTCTTCGCTAGGGCTACTACCAGGTACAGATTCCGAATTGTTAGATTCGAAGAAAACAGACCGTACTATTTATAATGCAGTGAGTGAAATAACCGTATTCAGGTCTTGAGATCGAAGCTTTCCGCTTTCCAGACCTCTGTTTTAATCATCTGAGCTTCTGCGAAACTTCAGAAAGCTATCTTATTCATTGTTGCCATTCAGAACGAGAGCCAGGTAAAAAAGGGAAACGTTAGTATTATACGATGAAACTGAGCCCCCATTTCGGCATTTCTGTGCTTCAATCGCGCGAATGAAGAATCAGAATAATCCCTTCGTTATCCAAAGGCATATCAAAACGTGAGCAGATGCATTCAACAGATGCATTCTCGCCTTCTCCTTACCCGATACCCTCTGCCACTTCCTCCCTGTCCTCATTTCCCTCGCCGAATTCATCGATGCGTCGGGTTTTGATGCCTACTGAACCCACAATTAAGTGCACAATATCTTCAAGACGAATGTGGTCATATTTCAGGCGATTGCACCCTCTGGTGGAAACAATTTTCAGCAACAACGGCGTGCTAATGGGGAACTTAAAAGAATATAACTTAGAAAGCCATGGACAAAGCAGCGCAAGGTGTAATTTGCTGGGTCCCACACGAAAAACCTTATAACGTTTTTTTTGCATTTTTTTTCACGACATTTTGCCTAGAAAGGAAGAGATCATAGATTTTCTTTTCCTAGGGGATCTAAATTTTGCTAGTTTATTACCGCGCATGAATAATTTTGAGTTGACGACTCAGTAGGATGTTCTTCTACAAATGATGCGAAGTGTTCGCTTTGCTTGATATTTTCGTTGCCATTTGAAGAGCATATCGAAATGTTTGATCGACTCACCAAAGTAGTAACTTAAACTCGATAAGAGAAAGCGGGATGAAAAATGTCCCCATAATTACATTAACACACGCAACCATTGTAGATTGCTGTCCGAACACCGAATGCGTGAAGAACCTCTTGATTAGCGCATTTCTAATTCATTGCAAACGTGCAAAAACAGCCGTGAGAATTATCGCCTCATGGGTTTATGTATGCCTAGAAACTGGCTTCAATGAACATTATTATATGGGAGCCGCATCGATGGAATGACCACTTAGCATCATTTGATGACTTCTTTTAGTATAAGAAGAACATGTAATTTAATCGTATAAAGACGGCGCTATGTACTTTTGTTGAATGCTCTTTCTCAATGATTTTTAAAGGGAAATATTTGCGCTGTACTGTACCATAGTTGAGTATATTATTTATGACAAGTTGAAACTTCCAAGAAGAGTGCAGTATTGTCCATTCGCGTTTTCCATAAGATTAAAAAGACGCATGTCCGGCGGAAAGCACAGGAGCACATCATGTCGACCGAAAAACGCTTGAAATGTCATAAATCTTGAAATGGCACAATATACGCCATGTCATAGTCATATAAATACAACCATTAAAAATAATTTTTAGGAGACCATAATGTGTGTTCGTTGCTGCACAGAGAACTATATAAATACTTTACTGAGAAGTCGTAGGGGTGCATCAGGAAGCTGTAATATTTCACTAGCAATTCCCAAAACTATGGCATCTCGCCTCGCTTCTCTCCTTATTGCACTTTTCATGGTCGTCACACTTGAATCAGGTGTGTTACAAGTTAGGATCTCAAATCGTTTTTGTGATTTTTTGAATATTTGGGCAGACGTATTCGAAACTATTCGAACCTTACTATAATAAGAACCTTACTATTACTATAATAGGTAATCACAATAAATTTTTGCTATCTTTCAGTTATGAATTGAATGCTCCGAAAATTTTCACCAGTAGTGAAAAGGAAAGAAAATGGTGCAGTAGAAAAGGCTAACTCTTTTAAGACAGTTTCAATATATTATGGAGTAGTATATGTGATCTGCCGCACAGGATCTAGCTAAGTTTTATTCATAATAGAAATGGACATCGATGACAAGCTTTTATGAATCGATGCTAAACCTAGCTTCGTTTAGTCACGTTCGATCCAACCGGTGAACCTGATCATCTTCGGTTTGTTGCTTTCTTCGCTGTTTGTGACCTCGGTATCTACGTTTCCCTGTGGTTCATTTTGCTTGCGGAATGAAGCGGAAGCTTTGCTATGTGCTCCAAAACCGCTTGCGGATGAGCCTACAAAGGCACCCTTAGCCGAACTGCTCCAGCTACTTGTAGCTGAACCGGTCCATCTCCCATTAAGGCTCGACTGTGAGTTTGAAGACTGCGTAGCTGAAAAGCAAAAATTCGGAAGCCATATCCAAGAAGAGCGGAAATTATTAAGATTTGTGCGCGAAAAGTTGTTTTCGTATACTGCGATCAGTGCAACTTTTCGCGCACATAACATCGCTGAATGAATTTTTCTGCACTTTTCGAAAAAAAAACGTTTTACCAGAATTTGTTTATATGTCGTTAACGACAACCTCGTTGAGAAAGCAAACTGAGCTCGGAAACTTTTTAAAATAAATAATTTTGTTCACTACTGATTGAAATCTGCCAGCTGCATATGGCTATCCCAAGAACTTATCGTAAACCACCACATCCGATCCTTGGATGTAATCAAATTTCAGCATGCGACGAGAGGAAGGTGGTATGTTTACGGAGAAGAACTTATGCGGACTTCCTTGTTCAAAATGGAGTTGGCGGAATTTATGAAAGAGGCAGCACTGAGAAAGAGAAGGGAAGATGGGAAAAGAATGAAAATGAAAGTTAATGAAATATTCTAGACACAATGACATTGTGCTAGAATTTTGATAATGCGGCAAGAGAATGACTTACATTCGGCAAGACAAATAAAGATTAGAAGTAGTGCACCAATCGAAGTAATGAAGCAGGTCATTGCGAATTGCTGCTAGTACGCCGAGTGCCTGTCAAGCACATCTAAACGCCAATTTATACCCTCGATTAGATGCGCAATGGATTGTTTTTTTTCCAATTCACACTAGGAAATGCAGAGAAACCGGCTCTAATACCTTACTGTTGGATGCAGACGACTGACATTATGCTGACAATCAGCAGCATAGTTAATTGGTTCCATTCGCATACCACCATCAAGAGCATATTCAAACACCTCGGTGGCATCAGTATGCCCAACATGTTGGTAAAATCATTACCATTCTGACTAGAATTCTGTTTTAATGTATAGATTATCATTTACAGTCTCACGCAGAAATGGAATTTAAGTTAGAACCCAAGTTAACAAATAAAAGATTATTAGTTTTGCAAACCTATTTTGAGCATTTTGAAGGAGCGGGAACACAAAATTGACGGTTTCTAAGTCTAGTAAGTTATTTGCTTGCTAAGCGGATGATACAAGATGATATATGAGCAGTTTTACCTACAGCCATTGCCTAACGAATCGTTCGTTCAGGTTGAAATGCCTATTACTCTCGGGCAAATTTCAACTACTCTTCAAAAACTCTCGATCTTCTTGCATTGACGACGTTTATTTGTGAACGCATTTTGGCTATTGGAACATTCGCTAAATGACATCTGAAGTATCCCTAAAATCATGATATGCTGACTCATACAACACAAAGCGTTTCGTTGACAAGTGCTCCCACTAGCATCATCAATGATTTCTTATATGGAATGAGTAGGGATGGCATGATGCTCAACACCCTATTTATTTGACTGCAATAATTAAAATACAAGTTTCGCTCCTCTTGTTCCTTCGCATTAATAAAGTAACTTTTTTAACACTTGCCTTACTTTATTTTTTCTAGTTTTTTTTCAGCACACTATCGTCTCATCATTTTTTCACCATTCAATTTTCATAGTTTACTTCTACGTATTCAATTTTAGCAAAACGCATCGAAGAATTGACACTAGAACTCAGCGAAGTGATGTGTTTCTGTCTTTTAACCAATAATGTGTCCAGTCTTTCAATACCGGTGAAGTGCGGAAATGTGGAGATAGCCTGAATTAATTTTGAAAAGAACGTTCGCAGTTCATCAGCAACAAATTATGTGCGCATCCTAAAGTAACATCATGAGCAATTTTTATGGCTGCAATGTGGTCGTCACTTTTACTCTTTCGTACCATCGTTGTTTTCGATCGCTATGATGCTGCTATATATAAATTTTTCGAGGAAAAAGCGATGCATATTTGTTGAAGATACGACTTCGATTAAGTGAGAAATGAATTCATCGCAAATAATTGCGGGTAGAAATGCGCTTGCAATGCAAATGTGTGAATTTATGGGTGTATGGGCGTCACGTGGGCCTCTTTCTTCAACGAAGCATCTCAGTGGCGTAGTACTACAAAATTAATAGAAGACACGTGGACGGTATCGTACTATTTGTTGTGCTCATCTGATTCCCTATTCGAGAGCGATCTGAGCTGCGAGCACCTCAGCTGCGAGCATCTCAGCCCTCACACCTTTAAGGTGAGCCGCATAAATTAGTCAAATAATTATATATCGCATATTGCTTTTATCAAAGCTTCTTGTTTGTGCACATCTGCATCAGAAGGCACAACAAATTGGAGTGTTCAATTTTTGGCGAATGCCAAACAAATGATTAGGCGAATGCCTCACAATGAAGATCGAACTGCTAAATTCAGTGTTTGTTATAAAATCTGCAACATTCGAGCACTGCTTGCTGAAATTGCCTAGAGAAGTCTCGTTAAATGGAGTTACTAATATCGACAGGATTTGCCGCCGAATTTTACAGACCATCGTCAACGAGGGTTGGCCATCACACAAATATGTGCACTACAATTGTCGACTAAATGATCGCTTCCGGTAATTGACTGACATAGAAAAACAAATTTTACCATAAAACCACCAACACGGATGTGCAGGTGCGCTGGGTGAATATTGCACTGATGGAATTCGAGTGAATGAGTTTTTTTTTTCGGATGGCGAGAAATTTACGCATATCACTTTGATTTGAGTGATAATTATTCAAGAGATGTGGCGAATGACAGAAATAAAAGTAAGCGTGTTTCAAGTAACAAAATAATACATCAGAGAGAACTGTGGCGCAACTATATTCAATTCAACTAAACACTATAAAACAAACCAGCACTTTGAACTGTTGAATTCTTGAAAAATTCTCACGAAACTTTTGGCAATGCTCAAGAGAACTTCAACAAGTTGATTTCAGATTCTTTCGATCTTAACGCGCAAAAGTTTCATGCATGAGTACATTCATACCCGAAGTTCACCGGAAGTTGGGTGAGAATGTGGTCACTTATGACAGTGAAACTGGGCTGTCTGCCTGTTTCATTGCGAAAACAATGCCCAAAGCTGTCTGTTCTCTCTTCCCTTGATTTGCTGATTATCATTTCTGTAGTCAACTTGCAGCACTGAACTTATTTGTTCAAAGACCTCCACTGTAGCATCTGCACGATGTAAGGTACATTACACAAGGGGTCAGAGACTCCTTGTGTAAAATGCAGCATTCTGTGTTTGCTTTTTTTAAAAAATAGAGGCACTTTTCGTATGTGCTCTCTACACATATGCAGTCTCTTCTTGCACATGCATGGTAAATGGCTGCCTTCAGTAATTCTAAAATTTATTCTCCGAAAAAGCGAGTCATAATTTTTCAACTTAGTTAAACATAAGCGAGGATTGCCAGTCGCATGAGAGGAGAGGAGAGAGGGAGGGGAGAGGAGCAGGGACACATTGCTGGAACCAATAAACTGTCGAGCCAAAAATGACAGAATTTTGAAGGCATTGTGAAGGACTCATTCCAGGGCGAAATTTTCGGCGCATCCGTTGTCAATTTTCAGGATACTCCATCTCCGATTTGCTGTTTTTTCTGCGTCCGGCATTGTTTAATGAATTCTCAGCAGCTTTGTTTGGGTACGTTCGATCCACCGGCTATCATTACAATCTTCGGTTGATCGGTCTCTTGATTACTCGAACCGGCATCATCTGTATTTTTTTGTTCATCACTGTCACTGTGAAAAGCGCTGGAGATGATTACACCAGACCCAAAACTACTTGCCGATGATCCGCCGAAAATACCGTCCGGAGAGCCTTTCCAACCACTAGCAGCTGAGCCAGTCCATCCTCCAATTGTGCTGTCTTCGCAATATGCTAGCTGCGTCACTGAAATATTTGAAGACTGCAAAATTAAACAAACAAAGACAGCAGAATACATCACAAAGGAAGTACGTCAGTTTTTCTAGTAATACTTGCTGCCATTTTTAGAGATACGGCTGCGAACTACCATGTCAGGTAGAGCCTTATCTATCATTACACACATACCTAGGACTTAAAAGCGATCAATATTTCGATGATCGGTCGTCAGTCTGAGCGGCAGGCTCTCCCTTTCCACCCGTTAGCTAGCTAGGCAAGTGCAAAATTTTGACAACACAACACTCGGTAACTACACAATTATCGAGCTTTGCTTTTTTATGGGATGCAATATCAGCGCAATGATTGTGTGCTGAGATTCATCAAAAAATTTGTAGAGGGCCGTAATGATTTGAAGTGATGTTGAAGTAATGGGACGGGTGCAGGGTTGAGAGGAGGGCATCTTCTCCTTCAGATCATTGCTCACGCATACTATTACGATCTTATGGCATGGTATTAATTCTGATACGAGAAGTTTCAGGACATGATCACATATAAACTTACGCGTAGACAGAGTAACTAAACAGAGAAGAGCCACCGTAACTGCAGTGAAGTAAGAGGTCATTGCTGACTAAATGTTAAGTACATAGAGAACACCTCACAATTACATATTTATAGATGCTCTGGGCTCCTAAAAAAGCATTGGCTTCTTTTTGTTCCAAGCTGGTATACGTTCTGTAAACCGGCTCCTTGAGAACTTATCTACAATTGTGGGCGGTTCAAGAGGTCGAAATTCTTTGTGCATAAATTCCCAGCAATACTGTTCTACATTCAGCACTATTCATTAGAAAATTATTACATTTACAAAAAATTTTTTAAAAATTTTTACTCGTCTGTAAGCATTTATAAATAGAGCATTGGAAGTTGTCGTTGATCATCTAGCGTTCGCTCACCACTCTATTATACAATGGTCTCGCTGGTCGCCTCGTTTACAGCAACGATCCTTCTTTTGGTTTCGATAACTCATTGTACGCATTTTGATTTTAATGTGTGCGTAATTGTTACAGATGAAAAATTTGCTATTAAAATCGATTTAAAAAGAATCGCAGTTACCTTCACATTGGTTTCAGTGAAAAAACGATTTCATTTCTACAGTATCGGGATCAGTAGGCATATTGCATTTCATCGAGGTTGCGCTTAATGCTTTCGGACTCTGCTCAAATTCTCTGCATGCCACAGAACACTGAATTAAACACAGTTGTTCGCATGAAGTAATTTCCATTATAACGGACCTAAACAGTTCGTTCTTCAGCCTGAGATTGCTAATCGAGTTCCATTTTCGATAATAGTACAAATAAAAGCAGCTAACGAACCGAATGACAGCTGTCAATTGCTACAGTTTCTCTCTATACGGTTAAAATGGCCTAACTAGAAAGAAAATGCACAGAGATACTAGAAGCGAAGCTTGGGAAGGGTAGGTGGCAATGAACCAGTTCAGGATTCCTAAACCACCGTCATATGTTAAAATGCAGTACGCCAATTCAGCAATCAGATCAGTTAGTCAACATGACCATTTTGCCATCAAGATCGTCAAATTACGCTAAGTGGTTCTCTCATATGTGCGTTTACAGGTATGCAACCCGCCGTTTCGGAACCGAGCGGTCTTGGAGGCTGGACCGGCTCATCGTCAAGTGGATGGAGTAGCTCACCGAAAGGTGCGTTCGGCGGTTCATCGGCGAGCCGTCTCGGATCAGCACTGAGGTCTGCAAGCTCGATTCAATATAAGAACGAGACGAATCTGAAAGGAGAGAACATGCAGAACTCCAACAGAGAAGGGCTGAAGAAAATGAAGATCACTGGATGGATTGAGCGTAACTGAATGAGAAATTTGGATACTGAAGATGCCCTCTCATCACCGTTGACAGAAATTGGTGTTCAGTTTCGCCGTGAATAGAGCTGACGAATTTGAAGTGATACGCAAAGACAGTGCAATCGCATTCGCGTTAAAAAAGTATCAATTCTCGTAGTCGAAGGCTGTAAAAATGAAAGTATTCGGTATGGGTGAAACAACGAACGATTCGTAACGATTAGTAATTGAAGAGAGGAGCACAGTGCTCGAGTCTCAACAGCAATCGTCATTGTTAAATGAATTTGCAACGAGATATAAAGTTTTTTGTGTACGTATTGTTTCGATTCTAAGAAATAACAAAATGCCTTCTAGAAGTTTTCGTTCATTGATACTTCTTGTGAAAGACGACATAGAAAAGCAGATAAAAATTAGGGCAATCAAAATTAATGGTTGTTTTTAATTGCAACTGACCTATAACGAAGAGTTACACAGGTACACTGAACACTAGTAGTGTTATAAGCTTTTATCTGGTTTATCTGAGAATATGAAAAGAGAACGAACGGGTCAGAAAATCTCATTGTCTGTGATCTCTTTCATGCATGTGAGGTATCGCATGAATGAACGCTTGTTTTTAAATATCTGAAGTTATGCACTTCATCGTACCGTTGGACAGTTTCTTGATGGAAGGTACATTAAACGATCACCAAACTTTTATCAGTGCTTTGGTGTTTGTTTGCCGCTGTTGTCCTCTACGAAATGTACTGAGAACCAACCGTTTATCGATTACCGTTAATGAATTATGTGCTGAAAACAAAATCATTTCTAAAATTCGACTACCACTGATCTTGTTTATTGGTCTGTGGCATAATGTGCATTGGAAAACTTGACATTAAAATGAGTTATTACAAATAGACGTTGGGTGAAAGCAATAGAACCGAAACTGTTTGGAGTATGAATGTTGAACATGAGCTTTCAACTTAACTGGAATAATGCTTGGCGTATGGGCAAACTTAAAACATTAAAAGGCATAAAATATTACTCTGATCAATTTCCGATTACAGAGGCAGTTTTAAGCATGGCTTTACATATAAGCGTCCATGCGTATGCGCAATTAAAAACGCAATAGAAGAGAGGAGCAAAAAACATTCACAAAATTTGATAAATAAACACGTGAGGCTACACAGACGATGCGGCTAATGTGCGACGGTGCGGGCTATGAAACTATTTGAGAAGCATACCATATTATTCTTGCTGTTATCTTCCTTACATCTATGGAAAGGGGCATCAGTCTGGCGAATGAGTGGCAGGAAGAAGAAGAGCCGGAAGGTGGGGAGAGTGTCCCCCCTCTCATCTCCCATCCCCTCCGAACCAAAATCAGCATCATCGTTTCGTCCCTCGCTCCATCGTTGAAGATTGCTAATTCCACTGAAAATTTGCTTCAGTCACGCCTCCAGATGGGTGCAAAAGTATATGAAGTGTATCAGCATATTGTGGTGAAGCAATAGCTTTCAGAAAGAGCCTTGGCAACAAAGTAACGCTGTACGGAAGCAGTCGACTCACAAAATCCGCTGCATCGAGATTTTTCGACTAAGCACTTTGTCGTTGCGTGGATTCCCTTCGACATTGCTTCTTTCTGCGCTCCAACATTTTAGCGCTGTCCAACGTACCTAAACATAACCAAGTACCTAATCGACCGCTTCCTTGACGCAATGAATAAAAAATTCGACAATGCTTTCAGATATTCGCAAGAACTCATATGTTGACAGATGCTCTTTCATCGTAACCGTAGGGCATTCTTGGCACCTCTCTGTACTTGAGAGACATAATTCAAATAAAAGCCCATTGAAGTTGGCCTTTTCCGTCCTTGATTTTCAGAATATTCAGTCGTTTTTCTATGATGCTGCACTTCATGATTAGAGGTACTTCAAGAACAAAAGAATATTTGTCACCACTTGAGACTATGAAAATGATATCAATACGATTATAGCATCTCTGTACACATTTTCTAACTCGTCACGCTTTATTCACGGCAAAAACGAACATCAGATTCAGTCATTACTAATCACATTCAGCATCCAAACTTCTCGTTCAGTTACGCTCAATCCACTCAGTCGTCATCAATTCTTTCTGTCGTTCCCTGTAAGAGTTCTGCACGCTTTCGCTTTTCAAGTTCGCCTCGTTCTTATTGCGAATCATCTTGACGATGAGCCGATCCAGCCTCCAAGACCGCTTGGTTCCGAAGCAGTGGGTTGCATACCTGTAAAAGAACACATCAGAAAACGGCTCAGTTAGCGTAATCTGGTGAATTTGATGGCAAAAATGGTCATTTAGACTAAATGTCCTCATTGCTGTACAGCACTTTAACACATTATGGTTTAGGATTCCTGAACTCGTTCATTACTATCTAACCTTCCCAAACTTCTCTTTTGGTATCACAGCGCAGTTTTTTTCGTTGTGTTGTTTCAACTGTACAGGGCTGAACCATGACCTATCAAAACAGTACTGGCTAACGTTATCAATCAGCTTATCAGTCAGTCCATGCAGATTGCGATCAGAAGATAGGATTACATAAAAGAATTTTAATGAGCAACTAAGTGCTGGCCCAACAGTTTCCTCTATGCCATGGTACCATTTCGTATAATGATGAGCTTATGATGAGTCCAGGCGATATAACTTGCTTACGTTGTCATAGTTAGGTCGCAACACGAACATCATCAGTGCCTGAGTACAAGTAATCGACGGCTAAATTCGAGCCCAGTGAGTGCTAACGTACAATATCGAAATCTTACTCTTTCGTTCCAGAACAGAAGCCGATTCCAAACTTTGACTCCGGAAAAATAGCGCTTGGACTCAATCCCATCTGAGATAACTCAGAGAGGGGTGGTCAGCATTGATTGTATGTAATGATTCGAGTCACTCACATTCAGTAATAGAAGCCACAAGGACACGATAAGTGAGGTAAAAATTGAAACCATTATGTGCTGACAAGTTGCTATTTGATGAGCAACAACTCTCGGTGCTCTATTTATAAATAGTAACAAACGTGCAAAAACACTGATAGTAACCTTTGTAGCAGACCAGCGAATGCCCAGAAACCGGACTGAATTGAACGAAGTGAAGTGAGCAATGCGATTGTCGCAATTGACCTATTAGACTACATAGTGCACACAATGTCGATTTAGCTCTTTCTTTCAATTATCTGAGAGAAACGTATATTTCGAGACTCAAAAGTGCGATGCCATGAAAGGCAAAATAATTATGCATTGGCTGGGATCGATGAGGCACTATATAAGGACTCCACTACCCAAGGGAACTCAAAAAGTAGGACGACCCCAAATTGTACTGCATGTTCGATGGTCATGAGCATCAATTAATGGCGTTTTCTGATTACTAATTGATTGAATGACGACAAAATTGCTAGTAATCTCAAAATACTCGCAAGCGCTTGATAATCTTAAATGACAATAGAACAACACTGATAAATGAAACGGCAATCGTGACAAATTTGCCGGTGAAGTTTTGAAAGATATGGACACTGTAATGGTTAAAATGCAGTTTTCACTCTACTGCGATACATGTAAGAGGTGCAGTGTTTATGCCCCCCCCCTCCCCTTCCCTCCGTTCCCCTCTCCCTGGGAATCAGCATGGAGCGAATGAGTTACCAGAAAGTTATTTCACATTTAGCACAACTCTCCGTCTTGAGAGAAACTCCATGCCATCCCAGGCTATAAGCTGGCTCATTTACAAAACATTTGAACCAATTTTGCGTGGTTTCTCGCCTTAAGCAGAATGAGCTAACGAAATTGCCAAATACCAGATTTAAAGTGTGAACGATAAGGCGATTATTTCAATCAAATTCCCACTCAGCATTTTTGTTTTAATATCGTTATACTGCCTTGGTCTCTGTTCACATGCTGGCATGAAGTGTGCATATTGCAAAAGATTCGATGTTAAGCCATACGAACATTACTGTGGGAACTCTTGGCTGGCAAAGCGGTGGCGAAGGATGACTGAGCAATCCTTTAGGTGTTAAGGGTTGGGAAGGGGGGGGGACGGGAGTGTTAAATACTTTTTAATAGCCAGATATACCGTTGTGTTCTGTACACATTTCACGTATAATTTCCTGAAAGCTGAGGAACTTTGACGCCAATCAGCTGTCACCTCCTCAAAACAGGTGCTCGCTAAAAAGAGAGGAAGAGTGCCCTGGGCTGGCACGATGAGCGAGCGACTCGGTGGTTCATCTGTCTGGTCTCATAGAATGCTTAATGAAGATTCGTTGTTCACCGCTAATATGAATTTTCTACTAAAAGTTTATTTCATGGATTCGTGGGCTTTGGCAAATTTGCAGCTTGCAAAGCGCATTGTGGTGACGTCTTATCCGCGCATGCGCATGTGTGCATACCTTTGTGAGCGATAGTTTCGACTCAAGCACAATTCAAGATAGATTCATGAAATTTCTTAAACGTGGTCAAAAGCCCAGGGTCCTCTCCTATTCCCAATTTCAGCCAATCTCCGCAAAGTTGTTGCATGCATTTACATCGATCGGACCGTGTACTTCATTAATTGGGTCGGAGGAGAGCTAGTTTCTTGCAACAAGGTTATGTGGGCAATCATGCCGGACGGAATCTGAATATTAGTCATTTACGGGTACTTTGTAAAACCAGCTGATTTGATCAGTGAGTAGCGAAAGTGAATATCATGCCAGCTTCTTGGCATGCATCCCTATTTGTTTTTTTGAGCCGGACATTACATTAAACAGCGAACCGGTTGAAAAACGCATATCATGAAAAGACTTACTGATATTTTTACCAATCACTGTGAACATTTTAAAGATGTAGTTACATATTTTCTTCCATCACCCGAGCTCCACTAACAGTTTTGAAGAGTACCATGTTTAACTACCAAGTAACCTCTTCAAATTTTTTCAAGGAATCACTCGGGACAAGCATCAAATAGCATCCTACGAGTCGGAGAACACCGTGACATACCATCAATGAGCCTCTTGTAATCCCTCCGATACCGCAGTTACAGCTAACGGACCGCAGTGCAGTACCAAAAATTCCCGCCGGAAACTGTCATTCACACCAGCAAAGTGTAGGACTGGGCAGAATTTCAGACCGGAGTCCATCGGATTGAAAGTGAAGAGAAATTGGATCTACTTGAAGCAATCATGAATAATATCGCAATGAAATAAAAGCGACAATTGATATAATTCTCTCCGAAGCTCCTACTGCGCTCGTTTGCGCATATGGTGGGCAGCCTTTCTTCGATTACTTATATGTTCGCTGATTCCACTTCCAAAATACTTATCGTTCTTATAGGCTCCCGCATCTGTTTATTTCGCAAAGCATCATTGTACGTATGATTATGTGTGCGTCTATCTGGCTGCCATTCGATGGTCTCAACTCAGGAATCACCAAGGATAGAGTTGTAAAATTTGGTAGACATGGTCTGTGTCATAGGTTTATAAGCAGCACATACTCTTAAGCAAACTCATCCCAAGAGTGTAAAAATTCGAAATTTGCATGCATTTTTAACCGATGCCACTTAAGGAACGGTCCGGTTTTCAGCCAGTTGACGCATAGTCGAGTAATCAGCTCGCTAATTTGTTTGAGGTTTGTTTGCTCTATTGGGCTTATCACGCTTAAGAAAAAATCTTAACATAGCGACCACATATCTGGTAACAACAGTGATGTTTAATGTATTGTGCTATCCGAGCACGTTGCTCCAGTCGTTCATTTGGCTGGCGTAATGAGGGAGCAATCGTAAGTGCTTCTTTCTTAAGCTGTCGCTCTCTGCCCGACTGCTCTTTGAGCAACAATTTTCAATAAACAGAGAACGGAATGGTCGCTCTTAGCGGTGTACTCGGTGCACTTTCTCAACCTGGTTTAATAGAACCTCGCATCCAATCTATGTGCCACCAAATTGGATAGAAGTGGGGGCACAAAACCATTTAGAACTTCCTCATTACTGCGCATAACTTACACTTCTATTTCAACGATACGTCGCTATGGTGTAAGTGACAACCTTCACGAACGATAGCCAACACATACACGACAAGAATAGTCGAATTTTACATTCAGTGAAGTAAAACGATAGAGAGGAAAATCCAACACAAGTGAAGCATCCATAGATGGCCCTGTTTGGAAGGGGTTCCAGAAGATCGAACAAACGCGGACAGCCATCGTGAGAGAGGATATAAGTTGCATCAATAACAGCATCGACAGTTCGAAAGACTTTTTATTCAAAACAAGAGTCGGAACCATCTGCGGTAAATTTTTGATGCCCCATCGATTTATTTAAAAGCACTAAGCTTTGTGAATCGTTGATATTCTTCACAAGTACCGAAATGAAATTGTTCCTTTGAACGTGGACGAGTCTCACAAACAAGGCGAACATATACTGTAACAATTTGTGTACTGGCATATGCAGATTTAGAAGAACGATGAGAGACGATGTTTGATCTCGCTGAGTAACGAAGCTTGCTGTCGCCAAGTAGGAAGACGAGAAATTTGAGGGTTTCCGCCTCGCACTGCGTCCTGTTCTACTTCCACATGCTATGTATAATCAATCTCATCACTCATTATGAAAATTTCTCTCCTGTTTGAGAGATGAATTATGTCATTGATAATTTGGTGACAAGTGACATTTATCGAATTCAAGTTGCGTTATGGTAGCTACATTACCCATGAGGTAAAAATGAGGACATGAATTTTGTGACAAAAAAGGGAATCTTTTGGGCGTATAAAGCGCTGCACTAGAACGTCAATCTCTGCTTCAACAATCGCGTATTTTCGGCATATTTTCGGTGTTTTATCACATGTCGATTCGACTTCCGGGTATGGGATCATGATTTGAGAAGTTGTATTGCTGCAACTGCAATATCCCTATTTTAGAATTCAGGTTTCTTTGATGTTCAGGTTCGCGTTTCAGTTTCGATGGAAGCCTCTGTCAATGAATATTGCTTGGTTGTCACAAAATGACATCTGACGCTTTACTTTGTGCTTCCATCGATAACATATTCGTATCTGGTTCTCCGCGCATTAATTCATTTCTAATGGAGTTCTCAGCGTGCAGTTTTCGTTAGCGTAACCTTTAAAGAGTTTCCTTGCTTAATGCTGCTGTTTTTTTATGGTCTCCTAGGCAAATTCCTGCGCATCATACATGTTACCTGTTGTGCATTTGAAATTCTCTTCCGTTTTTAGGCAGATTAACTAGGATTCTCGTCTAGACAATCATATTTTAATCTGCTATTCACACAAAGACGCTACTGGATTATACTGTTCAGAAAGTTCCTCATTATAGAGGTGTATGATGCACATAAGTTCCCTGCCTTTTTCGAAATGAAAGTGCTATCATGGACTTTAATGATATGAGAAGTTTTGTCGCGCTATCGGCTGCTTTTACAAAGTTTTAATTGTGCTCTTTGCTTATGAACACGCAACGATATGTTCGAAAACAATAAAAATGGCTTACAATAAATTCCGGACTCTGTTCCTCTCTGCGTTATTGTGTTTCGGCGTTTTTTAACATGTGCAAAATCGATTAAGTGAAAATAATCACGCCTGACAGATTCTCGGGTATATGCCAACGATGTTTGTGTGTTTACAAAAACATGATAAAGGTTTCACAGGCATCAAGAGATGATGTCCTGAGAAGGCAGATGATTTTTGATCATCTGATGGGTTGCCAACGATGTTTGTGTGTTTACAAAAACATGATAAAGGTTTCACAGGCATCAAGAGATGATGTCCTGAGAAGGCAGATGATTTTTGATCATCTGATGGGTTGCCAACGATGTTTGTGTGTTTACAAAAACATGATAAAGGTTTCACAGGCATCAAGAGATGATGTCCTGAGAAGGCAGATGATTTTTGATCATCTGATGGGTTGCCAACGATGTTTGTGTGTTTACAAAAACATGATAAAGGTTTCACAGGCATCAAGAGATGATGTCCTGAGAAGGCAGATGATTTTTGATCATCTGATGGGTTGCCAACGATGTTTGTGTGTTTACAAAAACATGATAAAGGTTTCACAGGCATCAAGAGATGATGTCCTGAGAAGGCAGATGATTTTTGATCATCTGATGGGTTGCCAACGATGTTTGTGTGTTTACAAAAACATGATAAAGGTTTCACAGGCATCAAGAGATGATGTCCTGAGAAGGCAGATGATTTTTGATCATCTGATGGGTTGCCAACGATGTTTGTGTGTTTACAAAAACATGATAAAGGTTTCACAGGCATCAAGAGATGATGTCCTGAGAAGGCAGATGATTTTTGATCATCTGATGGGTTGTTGTTTTCGTTTCGTTCGATCGGTTAAGCAAGTGCAAAGCTCGAAATGCGTTTGAGTGCTTACTTACTTGCTCGCTCGTTGGGCATGCAATGTGCGCTGCTAGCTTATCATCGAACAACTGCTAAGCACATATCTGCGCATAAAGAAGCCCTTCAAGATCGTCCAAACTAGCACAACGTTTCATATTTATGAGTCTTATCGATGGTTCGATCGTTACAGAAGCTATTGCATTCTGTAGGCCGATGGCTGTTGTTCTATTCTATACGTCTTAGGATCATATGAACAAATAAAGAAACATATTGAAAGGAATTCTTCGTATTCGTTCTACGATGGAGAAAATTACGGAAGATATTTATTTTTGGCACTTACTTGCTCGCTCGTTGGGCATGCAATGTGCGCTGCTAGCTTATCATCGAACAACTGCTAAGCACATATCTGCGCATAAAGTAAAGCAGCCAGATCGTCCAAACTAGCACATCGATGGTGCAATCGTTACAGAAGCTATTGCATTCTGTAGGCCGATGGCTGTTGTTCTATTCTATACGTCTTAGGATCATATGAACAAATAAAGAAACATATTGAAAGGAATTCTTCGTATTCGTTCTACGATGGAGAAAATTACGGAAGATATT
>JPKZ01001320.1:271952-286854 GCA_000803305.1 Toxocara canis
AAATTTTAGTCGTTGAACGTCTCTCAATGAGTCGAACTTTTTCGGTCGTTCACGCTGAATAAGATTGAAAAAAATTTTCGAAAAATATGGTTGCCGAAAGTTTGCCAACTATCAGCAAATCTAATTTGAAGGGATGAGCATGTATTTTTTGAAAAAAAAAAATGATTACATGTTTAGTAAATTTCACCTATAAGAGCATAAAATGTTGTACGTGAAATTTTTTACAAGGCACAAATGTATGTGGTGACAATTTTTGTATGCATTTTGAATGTTTTTTTTTTTCAAGCTCTTCCCTTTAGTATTATAAATTTCTTTTTGCTTGCAATGATCGAGAGGATAGCGATCACAGTGATTCTTTCAGCTACAAACATATTTCAACATTTAAACAACTGTTTTAGTGTACGAGAAATTATCAGAATTATTTTGAAAAAAAAAATCAATACTAGAACGCCAACCATCTCATCATTCTTCGCTATTTGCGACAATCGATCCCCGTTAGTTTTCGACAACTTTTTCTAATTGTGTTGTTTTTGCAATCAGTTTTTGAGTGCTTCATTGATTGAATAATATATACTGTTGCAATCTAGCATTGTCATTTTGCGGGGGCGTACTCATGGAACAATTGATTTATTGAATAGCCCACAATACACTTTCGACCGCCTAAATGTTGCAATTGGTACGTATGCGTGCGTATTGCAAACCAAATAAAGAAATACAATTGGGCAAAAAAACTGGCTTTTTTTTTCGAAAAAAAATTTCTTAAGTGTAAGCCAACGTGAGAGGGCTTATATTTTATGCATATGAAAGCATAACAATCATCAACTATTTCAGCACAAAATGCGTTGCTTGAAAGAAAATAAGCGTATTTTACAAATGTAATTTTGTTTTGACTGCAAAGATACGACATCTATGTGATTGCCGCTCATTTGGGCAATGAAAAATATGAATTTCGTTCCTTCAATATCGAAATTATTTCCGCTAAGATAGCTGCCAAAACGATTGATTGCACTTTTATGAGGAGTATAGGGAAGAGGAAATATATTGATCGATCGATGGGACGATGGATGTTGTGCGCTGAGGAACGACAATGCCGCAAAAAATACCTTACTCAATGTTCCAACGTTACAAATCATCATGAGGAAAACGATACATTACTGCATGACCACAAATATACGTGGGACATTAAATTGTGTAGATAAAATGAATGCTTCACTTCGGTTCCCGTTCATCGATATCCATTTTTGGGTACGTGATGATTTAGGGTTGTTGTGTGCAAAACAGCACTTTTAAAATGATTCAGTGTTAAAGTGTACTCAAACAAATAGTTTCGTTGTACATTCGGTGTGATCACCCACCACAAAACCACTCTAATCCTAATTGCACTTCCTATCTGCCCGCAATATGATCGACTGTTGTAATTCAACACTTTATTTGTTTTACGATTATTTTAATGGTAGTCATTTATTTCATTTACTTACGACCATTTTTATCGATCCGATTTTATGTCGCAAAATACTGACAAACGAAGAATGGAGAAAAATAATGCAGAAGTGTGCTAAAATTGGGATCATGAAAATTTCGAAGTACATGTTTCTTTTCATTTTTTTTTCATAACGGATTCTGCAATGAACTGCGCTTTGTGTGCGTTTTCAATAACGATATCATCTTGTTTGCCGATGAATATTTTAGTTGCATTGTTAATGCACCGAAGTATTTGTGCGTTATTTTAAAGTTATGTTTTCATAGTCGTAAGCATTGTATCTGGTTATTATCCATTTAACTATGGATATTAATTTGGAAACGATGAGGTTCAACGAAGTGCGGATAACTGAGAACGAGGAAACAACAAAAGTTGTGCACTTCAGAGAATGTTTTTGCTATTTTACCGAAAACGCTACGAAATGCTAGGGGGTATTGCGGCAAAACTGATGTTTTTTTGTGCTTTTTTTTCACGGAATTTTATCTAGAATGTTCAATATTTTGTAATTTCCCATGAGATCGTCATATGTTTTCATCACTTATTCAATGAGCGTTTCGATGAAAAGCCACATTTTTTAAAATTCAGTTTCCAAACATTATAGAATATAATTGTTTAATGCAAAGATGAATAAAAGTGAAAATTTTGCAAATGCAAAGAATGAATTTATGGATTTGACTAAATGAGGAAAACTTGAGAAATTCAAGGCAGCTGATTAATTGATGAGCAATGTTGTCAGTCAACTGCGGAAACGCCCACCACCATGACGTTCGTTGCGCTCATAACGGAATGTTTACATTCGATTACCACGAATGAATCATTCCTTATTTCTTACGGCAACACACCTTCGAATCTTTGATGCGTTAACTATTTACGTGCTATTTCAGCGCAGCTTATGAACACCATGTGATTGTAACTCCTAATAGAAGGTTGCAAACTTTCTATTTGGCATGCCACCGTTACCAAATATCCCCATAGCTAATCATTAAACGAACTCGTTTCAGTCCTTTCAAGTTTGTTTCAGTTCTCATTTACTGAGTCTGGGAGCGGAGTTTTCTACAAAATGACGTTGTAGTTGAGAGATTATACGAAAGGTGCGAATAATCACTGTTGAAAGCCTTTTCATAGTTGATCAAATCAAACGCATAACAATTGAAAGACGAATATTTTATACGTAGTAATGGCAAGAATTCAGCGCTTTAACAATTGACCAGAAAAGCACTGAATGATACATTCGCAGAGATTTGGATCGATCCTAATGAGAGCCATAATACAATTTAGCACCACCCGCATAAACGATACAAAGGATTTATTGTAGCTTCAACGCTATGGTTGGCTTTGTTTTAGCTGATTGTGCTTGTCTTCATTGTCTTCCTTTTCACTTCATTGTTTTCCTTCTCACTTTCGTCTTCATAAGTCGACGAAGTACAATCGCTTTATCTCTCAAAAACGATCACTTATGAATTCTGGTTTCATATTCCAATCAAACATTAGCTGTAATAAATAATAAAAGCATAATTATGAGAGTGGCAAAATTGATAGTGCAACTGCATGTTGCGTCCGTTTTTTGCTTGCACCCTCTTTGTTACTCTTCATAGTACTTACCTGTGATCATGATCACCTTATCTCCTCTTCTCAGTGATCATACTATGCTCAAACTGATAGTGTCATACACGCATGAGAAACTTCCTCTGCATGATTGGAAGTGGAATAGTGAAGATGACGACGATTTGCGAGTACCGTATTGAGCTGTACATTCTATCAACTTCTAAAATATAGGTGAGTCATGCATTCGACGACAAAAAAAGATACACTGAGAGTTGATTCTTGATCTAAACAATGATGCACCACGAAACGGTTAGGTCGGTGTAAAATTTTGGAAAAATACAAGAAAATCTTAAGTCGATGTAAAATTTTAAAAAAAGCGGTTAAGCCGCTGCAACATTAACCATAAGACAACACTACTTGAAACATTCATCCAGAAAATTATGAAATCCACGAAATCTACAAACCTTCGAGCAGGTCAAAGAGTCCATAAGCATCAGAAGCCAAATAAGGAGGAACATGAATGCTCAGACCAAGGCACGACGTACAAAGAGATTAATAATATTTACTAAGGTTAAAATGTAGTTATCAACACTTATTAACTTTTGCTACTTACTCCTTTTCTGCGCAGTCGCCTTCTTTATGCCTCTCTACCGATTTAGGGCAAAAAATCCGAGGTCTATGTTCCGGAAGTGAGAAGCTAGCTACACGAACGACGCACAAGCCGGTACGGTTGGCGTGCTTATATCGAAAACCAACTAATCGTCTCGTTTTTGTTACTAAATGATTCTGCATCCTCTCAGCTGATCGCTGGTGTCCATTGGCTTTATATCCGCAGTATTCATGAATTATATCAGGATGAAATTGCTTTCAAAATCTTCAAAAACATCTTTTCCAAATGGTTGATCGCTGAATTGAATTAACATTATGATTGGTTATCTTCTAAATTGTTTTGCTTTAAAACTTTCCCTCCTATATTTCTGTAGAGGACAAGATAAAAAGCAGTAACCGTTCCAAAATGTCTTCAATTTGAAAAATCAATAACCACGGCAACTGTTTTGCTCATGAAATTTGAATTTGAGTGATTGAATTTGAATTTTATTGAATAAATATGAATTTCTGAACTTCAGTTTTCTCAAAACTGCAATTTGAGTTCAAATTTATTACGAAACATTTTCATGACATCACTGAGTTTTTTTTTTAAAAATAAAAAACCGCCAATCATCTCGATAAGTGTGGCTGCTTCAGTCTTAGACGATCTTTTCAAATTTAAAAAAAAAATCAACAGTATATATCAGTTGAAAAGTGTTTCGTATAGTGTTCGAGCAGTGGGCAATGTGAAGTGATAATGATAATGTTGAAATGTTGGAAAACTCGGTTGTTTGTTTCTTGTTGTTGAAAATTTTGAAGGATAAAATTTTTGTCACTCGTCTAAATTTTCTTCAACATTCCTCTTTAACACAAGTTTTTTTTTTCTATTTTTCTTATTATCTTCAATAAAACGATCACTTTCGTCCGAAAAAAGAAACCAATTGATCGTACAGTAATGCCCTTTCGCCGCAGCTTTCATCAATCAAAATTACCTCGTCGACGTGCTATGTGTATTGTTAGGTAGTGCACACAAACAAAAATAACAATATTTGCTTTATGTTCGATTAACATCCGTTATCACTCTTATAATCGGCTGATTGATTTGGGAACAAACAGACTTGTCTGTTATTTCATTTGCATTTGCACTAATAAACATAAAGGAAAACAGATAAGTTTTTCAAGAATATCATATAGCGCACTCTAGAAGCAAACTATTTTTAGTTAGCTTGAAGTAGTTTCTTTACGAGATACCGAGAACGTAAATGCAATCAGTTATCAAGGAAGGTCTAACAAAGATTGCAATAATGAAATCAGTGAAAACATTCAACTACATTAACGAATGATAATGTTTTACAGGAGAGAGATTCAACATCAGAAAGGAAAAAAAGAGATTATCCAAGAAAAGAAATGAGCAACTTTTGCTTTTATGAATAATATATGAGCTGAAATATATACTTTTAACAAATCTAGCACGCATAATAAATTCTTACTTATTCAACATATCCACTCAGTTTACTAAAATGGAATTCAAATCCATTTTTTTTCCAGAAGATTGAAGATTACGAAGTGTGTATAAATAACTGTCTGAAAACGCCACAATATAGAAATCCCTTTAAGAAAACCAAAAATTTTTCGTCTTCTGGAACGGTAATTACTCTATGTAAAACATCTTCTGTTATTGGGGTAAAAATTTCCGTAATGTTCTTTGGCAAAACATATCAATCGCTCAGATGGCAGAACTAGCTCCTGAACGTTTTACCTAAGCGCAGCTGTTGTGAAAGACATGGAACAATTGCAACGAACAGTAACTGCTATGTACAAGAAAGACAAAGTCACATGGCAGTTTGCATATTCGAAAGCCAACAGGCAACGCAAACATCCATTGCAAAAACGATATGCAACAATGTTGCACATTCCCCCATTTACTCATTTCGTTTTCAAATTTTATTTCCCTTCGCATTACTTTAAGCAAAAATAACATCATATTTTCTTCGAAACTGTTCCAAATAATTATCACATTCATCTAATGAAAATTCAAAAGGTTCACATCACTCTAGTTTTCAATTTTTAACCGGGACTTTGATTAGATAAAACCGAAAAAAAGCCTCGTAAATTTTCAAATGTCGATTGCATTTAGCGTTCAAGCACTTTTTGTTTGCGATTTGCTTCTAGCTTTAAACATTTGCAAAATATCAGCGGCCAAATGATACTTTTGCAACTGTTGAAAGTTATGCGCAATGAAAGACAATTATGCAAAAGATGAAAAAAAAAACAACAAAATGAAAGACTCATGGATGTGGCGGTTGAAAAACCGAGCGATTCCAGAACTTCGATGCACATATATCGAAAAAAATCGAATTTCTTTTCGTTTTCATTTCATTTAGAAATTTGAAAAAAGATGCAAACAATGAAATTCATCCATCGAATAATGTAATCCATTTTACTGGAAAAATTTTGGCACAATTTTCATGCTTTTGCTTAATTTAAAAATTTCATGAGCTCAGTGTTTCAACGAATCCAACATGAAAGAACAACAAACAAAATTGAGCAAATATCATTGGGCAGTGTTTGTGGTGAGCGAACTTTGAACAACGCTGCTGTCATATAAACACGTTTGCAAGCCGCAAAACACACATCCGCAATGGTCAGCGATATTTAACAAAGTGCTTTGAACTGGATAGATTTCTGATCCAGTAATCGTATCAAATAGGAACGTATAATGGATAAATCCGCCACCAAAAGTTCTTTTCTTTTTTGATTGAAATACGCAATTCAGATCATTTTACTCACGCATACAGCAGCGTTGTTACATTACTTACTGACTTTACAAGTTTTCTCGATCAATTTTTAGTAAAAATTTCGTTTTCATTTCTTCCAAATACACAAATTTCCCTCGACCAACTATTCTGAGATCATTTCTTCTCATTTCTTTCGCTATTCCAGAAAATTCAAAACTGATAAATTCAATTAAAATAAAACTATCAAAAACTACTTTCATTAATTATTCTCAGCATTCGGAACCTTTTCTTTTTTCAACGAACAAAAATAATTTTCGAAATAACCTACCATACTGTAAAATCAGTAAAAATACGATAACGTGAAAGAAATACTGTATATGAAAGCGCCGGTAGAGGTAAGCCGCCATTACACGAGCACGTAGCACTTGCCATTGACGCAGACACCATCGTTCCTGGTTGCAAATGCAAATTTGTCGACAAATAGCAAAAAATTTTTTTCCAGTTTTCATTGCAAATATACCCGCCCTTGTATATCATTCATTAAAAATACTTTCATATGGGCTTCAACTCCCAGTTTTTATCTAGACGTTTAAAAAAAAGAAGTGTACTAATTAGAGAGCTGCCAATATGGAATTAAGTTGCTAAATATGACAAATTCAACGCCCACAAATGCGCTGTTTTCGCGACTAACAACACATTTGCGACATTTCAACGTTGAACATGTCATTACCTTTTTTTAGCAACAAAGGATTCGGGTAAAGCTTTCTGCAGACTTCAGTTTGACTGTGTGCAAAAGGCAGTCCAAATCGATCACAAAAGTACGATCGACTTCCACACTGACAGACTGTATGTTTGAACGGATAGCGGCGTATTGATCTTGCTTCGTGCTCGTGCAATATCCGTTATTACCATACACAGAACACACAACCTAAATACATGAAAGACTGATTGGCAGTCTTCTAAAGGCAGTAGCAATTTAATTGCAGAGGCCAGCAAGCGTTGCAACCAACGATACCCCGCTCGCTTCAACGTTCCAATCGGTTCGCGAGTTCATCAACAGAAGCATTTTACTTGTTTGTTTATTCGACCTATTGACTTTGTGATGTTTGTGGTGTGACATATCATCCCAAAAAAATCACCTATGTTGTACGCCGTCTGAGATGAACTTATTTGAAGCTAAAAACGGTCTTTGTTACTTCTGAATAAATTTAGTACTAACCCCATTAAACATAGTCAATGGATCTTGTAGAAATCAAATTTTAAATGTGACATCTTGTGACTGTTTTTGGCTAAACTCTACACAAGTAAACCACTTGTTATGCCCGCTGGCCGCTGCTATAGGAATGCTTTGCCGATGAATTTGTATAGCGAACTTCGAAAGCCGTCACAAAGGGATGACCGCAGCTCGCCTGCATCTGCTTTTCAAAATCCAACAATCTAATCGAATGCGAACGGTGCTATAGCCGAATCCGGTTCCTCGGCAATCATCTCGCTGCGGCGCATATGTCGGCTTGTGTTGTCGAGTCGTCCGTCTGTTTTTCACTGCTGTGAGTTAGTGTCACCAGTTTATGACTGATGTGCCACACATACGCATCAAGACTGCTCGACGAATGTCTGCATTTTTCGATGCCTCATCGATGCGCATGTGAGGCAACGCGTGTGGGCACACGAGTGCATGCGCTGAGTATACGCACTTCAGCGTCCGTCTGGGGTGAAAGCGTGGAACATAGCACTTGCCTCTCGCACCCTTCCGCGTTCTTTTTAGTCCGTCGCCATTTTTCCTGCTTCCCTGATCGCACCATACGCTCACTCACTCACTCAGTCCATCAATCCAGACGCAAACCAGTCGATCCGAGCCGGGGCGAAAACTGGACGACACTCGTTGCAGGAAATTCCCGGGCCGACAAAAAAACGATGTGGCTGCAGCGGCGTTGTCTGCGGTGTGCGTGTCTCGGCCGTTCTGCACGTAACTCTTTGTCATACTGCAAAATAAAGTTTATGGCTCAAAGATACGTTTAAGTCGGTAATTCCTCTTATAATTCGTTTCTTGCTATAAAAGAATGAGGAGCACAATTCGATTCCAAACTCAGAACGGTCCGTCTGTCCGCCGAAAAAGCTTCTAATGAAACCGATGTTGACAGTTGTTGAAGTGAAACGGTTCGCTATGTTCTGTTCAAAAGCTCGTAATGGACGTATTCACCACAATATGAAATATAAAATCAGTTTTCCGCTCAAAATACGCATAAGTATGGCACTAAAATTGCTCATTAAAATCTGAAATTAACCTTATCCGCAGCAGGCAAAAAAATGTTCCGATTCGCTCATGAAGATGAATAAATGGTATACAGAAAAAAACCATTTCTCTCTATGTTAATTAGTCACGCTTAAAGCATCCAAGTAGCTCTTACTTAGTGCTAAAGTTTTTCAGCTGCTCTAAACATCGCCACAATTTAACCGCTTTAAAACGTTCATAAAAACTTACGAGTTGAGAGATTTATAAGTATAACTGTTTAAATATATATACTCCACGAACATCCCTTTGTTTGTGATTGAATGCAGCAGCTTCGAAGGATTTCCGGCACCTCATTCCTGAAATAACGTCTACCATTTCGACAAGTCTTCTAAAATGCTTTCATTCGTCTTATACTTATTTCGGCGTTTTATTTATCAGCATTTTACTGTACAAATGAAAGATGACAAGCAGCAGAAAAAAAACGCCACAGTAGGAGGCAATCGATACTGATAAAGCAAGGTTGAAAGCGAAACGCATAGAAGATCATTTGAAACGTTCGTTAATTATTTAGGACGTCATCCGTGACTTTATCGTTGATGCAGAACAAATCATCAATTCTAAAATGCTTCTTCGGCTACTTGAGAGTATTAGTGTAATCTTGGTCGTTAAAAAAAAGCTGTAGAAATGAGCGCAGTGCTTTACACTGGTCATCGATCATGGCAATGCAAGAACTGACCATTGGCAGTGTTGAGGATTGAAGAAATTTTCGACTCGGCTAGTTGCCGACAGGAACGAGGCGCCTGGAAATGTTTGAAGGAGGCGTCAACGGCAGCTTTTATATGAGCCGTAGGGGGTGGGTGGTGCTGCACTTTGTGGTCTTCAATCGAGCTGTGGCTGAAGCCAGCCGCCGAACGCGTAACGCTCGTCGGCGGCTACTATAACGTCGATTGAGGACAACGCACCCTGATGACGGAAGAGCTTCGCCGCGACGATTCTATCGACCAGTTCTCTTCGTATCTACGGACGTCGTGCCCCCTAGACGATCAGCGTATTCCATGAGATGCTCCTATAGCGCTGAGACACATAACATATAGCGAAGAGCCGAGATAAACAGACGCTGACGAAGCATAACAGAGTCCTAGTGAGCTGAGAATGCATAGCAAGGCATTTGAACTTAACCGATTCGTTCGTCGGACATCGCCCGTCCGCAAGCGAGTGAATGAGTGTTCGGGTACATATATTGATTTGTTAACTAGTTGCCGTGCTGAACATTGCTCAAAAATCGCAACACGTTAGTATAGATACTTTGTTGCTCTCATGCATGGCATGCACTCAAAGAGCGTGCAATGCATGCGATGAAAATTCTTTGATCGAATAGAAAGAGAATCAAAGATCATGCAATTCTCGCATATTTTTTTAAAAACACAACGGTCAATGATGTTCAACGATTTCTATGATGGAGTAAGCCAAATATTGTTCTTAACTGCGTAAATTACCACACAACAATGCACGTCATCGCTACTATTGAGAAAAGCTTTTTATTTTCGCTTTCATTTCCTTAATACTTTGGATGAGCGTTTTTTTCGTAATTTACCGCTAGGCAAGGAAGTGCCCAATGAAAATGCTTAATGGAAGAGTCAGCTGTATAGTTTCGGCAGACAACAGTGAGTGAGTGGCTTCTGACTCATAAAACGTTAAGCCGAGTCATGTTACATTATCGTTATTATTAATTACTGTCATCAAATAGTAATTAAAGTTGAAAATATTGTAGTATTGACGAGATAGAAAGAGAAATTATATGAAACATTCTTAAATTGTTCGATGCAAAAAGGTGTTGAAAGTGAGAATTATTTTGAATTGAACGAAAAAATCGAACGTTGTTAATGAACACTCCTATGTCGTTTAGCGATAGCGGATGTAGAGTGAAAAAATAATTGGCTTTTACTGATCGTCTATTCAATCCTAATTATCTCATCGACGATAAAGTAAGAGCCTTGTGCTATCCGAATAAATAACAAGAAAGAGCTTATTCATCCAACTCGTAGCCTCTGTGAGAGTGCGCAAAATTTTTTCCAACTATCTCGTGCTCTATCCTCAGTGTTGTTTCGACAACCATTTCAGCGATTTTTCTAAATCAGAGAGTTTAGAAAGGTCCCACTTGAAAACTTCGTCGGTTCTATGGTGTTATTTTTTTTTCGGTTTGTGTCTGTCATTCTTAGAGCACGATCGACACCTGAAAGTAGCTGTGACCTTGCGCAACATAACAGCGAGAGGCGTCAGAATAGATGGAGAGAGAGGAGGTTGTTATCACTATATTGTCTTGGGCTGACGAGTAGAACTGATCGTGGTGATATCCAAAAGCACAACTCGTGCATCCCTTCCCCATTCGACACCTAAATCGTTAACTTCACCGACGTCCATGGTGACAGCATATGCAAATTATTTGAGTGGCCAGCTGTGGCAAAATGAGAAGCGGCTTAGAAATGCGAATAGCTTTTGATGTGCAGCTAAACCAGGGATGCTTGATTATCAAATGTTCGACACCAGTGCCTATTGCATTGTCTAGCTAGACTTCGGCAAATGGAAATATTGGGTATTTTAACATCCATCCAACAAATAATTTTTTAAAAACTTTTTCAAAGACTTCAGTGCCACTTCAGCAGTCCAAATCCTTCCACTACACTCATCCATCGTTTGGACGGTTCTCTGATCGCTATCTGCCAGAACTTGGGGAGCTCAATGTGCTCGGAATTTCAGGATATCCGAGAAGAAAGAACTTCATCCACCGCCATTATTCCACGACGGCGACGGATTCATCTTAATTGCTCCTGAGTTCTGTTGGATGCAAATATCATCAAGAGCGATTCCTTTTTAGCTTAATTAGCTCGTTCTAATTAAAATCCCTTTTTCAGTTCATTCGAACCCAAGTTTCTTGAGAAGGGTGTGTAAATGTGTAATTTACATGTGGTACTTTCATATGGCTGAAATGTTTATGTCTGTTCTCCAAATGAACACCCACGCAGTTGCTAATGAGCCTATGAATTTCACGAATATGTTTTTCGACCATATTGGCCGTTGATTTCCGCTCTTTGTTTTTAACTGAAAACATCGCAAATGAATGATTTGGAGAGCATTAGGAGGCGATGATTCAACAGCATCTAAAATTTTCTTAATAATACTTGTGGTATGCATGCACTAAAACATCAAACTTTGTGCTTTAATTAATTAAGCTCTGCTCATTCATAATCGCTCCGGTCATTAGCCACAGTAAATGACTTCAAATAATAAGTGAGTGTAAAATACTCACAAATAGAAAACTGAAATTGGAAAGAACAAATATGAACTAAATTGAAGATATGGATAATGCGATATGTGTAATCATCTGAATAAACATAGAGTTAAGTGACGTATTGATAAAAGGGGATGTCTACACGAAAGTGGTGTAAACTCGGTTCCATTTCGAGTTCGGCAAAATCTTTTATAGCTATATGTGAGCTGAATGAAGCGACATGAGTTCAGGTGAGATCAAAGACTTCTCGGAAAGAGTTTACCAAATAAAAGGTGTTATGCATTTTGCAATTTTGCAATTCTCGACCCTCCAACATCTCTCAGAAACATGGAGACAGTTTAATCCGTTTTGAATTGGCACTAAAATGTTGCAAAGCAGCTGAACATTAGTGACGATGTCTGGAGGCAAAAAATGAAAAAAAAAACCAACGCAAAAGCGTTCCGTCGCCTTTTTCTCATTCTGAGCAATCGACGCAGAAAAAAAAAACGGCAGTGGCCGCACTTCCTTCTGTCTGCACACATAGACGTATTTAAACGTTTGCGTAAAACAAGACTTGTCAAAACCGATTCTCAACGTTGCATTCTATGCGATACATTCTCATACCGCTAAATGCTTCCTATAGCACAAAGGTATAGAAAAGTAAACGACTCTTATAATGCAGAGGTACAAAAAAGTATCTGTACTTTGAGTTTTGATTTGAGCACTACTACTGAATAACTGAAAACAATAAATGAATAGCGCACTGCGAAAAAGCGAACATAAATGATACTTTTATAGGTCCTATGAGAAGCGTGTTCTTCCTGGCTTGTTGTTATGAAATTCCGCGTTAGGAACATACAGAAACTGTTCGTCTAACAGTCAATGGTGATAATTTATCAGCCACTGATCGCATATTGCACTTTCTAATATGAGTCCTCAAATAGGAGACACCTGCTTCGTAACAAATACAAGTCTTCCCAGGCCCCCCTTCCCTTCCTCCACCCACTACCCCCTTCGTTTCCTCCGCCTGTAAAATATGAGGTCGCGAAAAAAACACGGCTTTAGAGTTCTTATTTAAGGAAACATGGTATATCACGAAACTTATGCTAGGCTGTTTGTGATCTGAGTTTCGGCACTGGACGGCCAGCAATTTTCAGAGGCGCATAAAGATTCAAATTTCGATAGCAGACAGTAGTTGTTGTTCCGTTCAGCGTCTTAAGCAATTTTCCAACAACTGTTAAACAAATCAACAGTTTGAATGTGGTGCTGCGAAGCTAAGGCTGATGTGCATGCATGACGCGTTTTAAACTGTCGATGTAAATTGTTCGCACATGGGCAAGCGAACTTTCACTTTTGCGGTAGCGTCATGCAAACAGTGAAATCGATGGGTGATTTCCCGGCGTGCAGTTGTTGTAGAGGTTCTTAAAAAGGGGTTTTCGAAATTGTAATTTTCAAGAAATTCGGTGCAACATTTGCAAAAAAGATGAGGCTCAGTTATGTAATCTAAAAAAAAAAACGTTTAAAAAAATCTATTAAGATGAACATGAAGGTATGTGAAATCACGGTCCATCTTACACCTTTTAACTTTAAATCATAAATATGTAAGCATAATCTTTAAAATTTTCTAAATTTTAATCGAAGCTTTTTAAAGAATGCACATTTTACATTCTTTTTGCGCGTTGGCGGTCTCTCTATCTGCCTATGTGTCTTTGTGTTCAGAGTTTTCAATGGGGCGCTGCCATCGAAGCTGGAGCTTCGAAATACGACAGCGTTGTCCTATGCCATCATGCACTGACCATTTTACCCAATTTCTGGCCAGTTCATCGATCGTTCAAGATGGGGGAGAGTAAAGATAATCAACATTGCAAGAAACATAAATCCGGTTAGCGTGCACTTTGTACCAATCGGTTCGCAGCGAAATGGATCTTTTGTAGATGAAGTGATGAGCGGTCAGATCGCTAAATGTGCTCAAATCGCGCTCTACATTTTTTCTTATTCATGATTGATTTTCCTCTTCTTTTTCTGATTTCTTCTTGATCATCTCACTAAATACGCATATCTTATTCACGTACTAAAGGCCTTTTCTTATTTTTCATGTCTACTAATTCTTTATTCTTTACGCATTTTTTCTTTTTTATTGAAATCGATTGGTCTAAAGAGTGGATTTGCCAAAGTGCATGTCGTTCTCGCCTCTTTGATACGTATTTCTGACTTTTCACAGAATGCTGAAAGTTGTATTGTAGTTTCGGATTCTAATAGTTTTTATTGTTGGCAACGCGCCCGTTGTCATACGTCAAAAGTTCGTTCGTCCTCGATTTTGTTCGTTTCTCAACAACGCTTGAAAACTGTGGAAAGTTGTGGTTCAGTTGAACATTGCATAAAATGCGTATTGCTTTCAGATAGCTGTTCCGTTTTTCATTGTACCATCATTCGTTTATAGTTTTACATGAACGCGATTAAAAATGAAGTTTTTTTTTCCAAAACACTAAATTAACACTAAATACTTCTTTTTTGCTTTCCATCAATACAAAGTAAACATTTTGTTTACAGAAACGAAGACCTGTACATCGTTCAAATAATATAGATGAAGGTATTGTACATTGTGCAGATGGGATGATAGCTGGTGATTAACAAGTAGTGAACTACAACATAAGAATGAAAGCATAATTTTCATAGTAAAATTACGAAACACTTTTCACTCTTCATTCCTCCACTAACGGATAGAATTTTTATCTCATCGACCACCCAATAATTAGTTTCCATCATTTGATGTATATTGTTACTATCATCGGAATAGTTGTAATTTAGGGAGATGTAAAATTGGAGTCACGAATTGAGCATACAAAATTAGAGTTACGAAGTGAGAGCACTGCCTAATCGTTGCACTATTAGCGGCATCACGAGGTCGTTGGATCTTTGAACAAAGGGCAGTAAGCAGCAACGAAATCAAACTTTCAGCAATATAATTTAATTTCCGTTCACAATAATTTAATAGTAAAATAATTGATTGTTTCAGTGGCGAAATAAATGAAGGGGGGGGGGGGGGGGGG